>JAZHYW010055810.1:0-19599 GCA_037355805.1 Ixodes ricinus | reverse complement strand
TATAAGCAAATTAATTTTTTGTTCCTGGAGTTGGTTTTTATTAATTGCATGAAACTAGGGTTCCAGTGTTTTCGGTATCTATTTTTCTTCAGATTCGAGGGTTATTTATCGGTGTTTATTTTTTCTCTTGGAATCGGTGTTTTTCGGTGTTTAAATTCAATGCTGGAAAGAAATCGGTGATTATCGGGAATTGGGTTGTAGAGCAACTGCATAATTACTAGAAAAACAGTGGCATACCTCAAATTACACATGTTTATTGTACACACACCAAACACGCCACACAGTGCAGGTACAGTGTGCTAAACTGTTAAACATAACGCAAGAGCGGTGGCCGAAACTGATATCAGAGCTGTCTAGCGATTAAATCAATGATGCGGCCGAGAATAAGGCGGCTCTTCTTGCAATTGTTGCCACTCCCCGATACAATTATCGCATGGCCTCCTCGTTTCTTTCTTTATCACCCAGGCTTTCAAATTTTTACTTGTTTGTTTTGTTGTTTTTTATTTTAGTCTCACTACGACATCTCAGTGACCTTGCAGTTTCTCCTGATAAAGGCCACCCCTTCTTTAAACAACAAAAACAAAATCCAAGAGCTAGCCTTTTTTTCTTTTTTCGCCGAGTCACGCATCGGGGATTCTTTCGGGCTGGGAGTGTAACTCCAGAAAACAACAGCGGCATAAGCTGCCAGAGTGAGCCGGCATGGTGACGCATGCCGTCTCTCTGGCCACCGCTCCCGTGTTATGTTTAACAGTTGAGCACACTGTACATAGAGAAATCACAGAAAGCGCGTCGCTTTCAGTAGCAACATTTTAAAAACTTAAACTTTTTTGAAAAAATTGACATGTACACTGTCAGAGACTTGACAGTCATCGGAGCACGTTCCTTGCGGCTGAGGAAACGCAGTCCAGAAAACGCGCGCTCCACGTTCGCGCTTTTCCTGGCGTTGGCCTTCCGCACGCCCAAGAAAAGAGGGCACAATCCGCGGGCCCTAATGCCCTCCCCCCTTTCCCCCTCCCATCTTCGCCTTCTCTCTCCTTCTCACATATACCGGAAGCCTATGTCGACAAAAGACTTCCAAAACCGTTGTGCTAAAAAAGATGAGGGAGGTAACAAGGCAATAAACATGGTTTCCAAAAAAAAAAGAGACAATTGAAAGGGCAGTTCATTGGGGCTGTGTTCGGAGTCAACGAAAAAAAAAAAACAGGCTAAAAATTATTTTTGTAAAACTGCCATTTTTTTCGGCAACTTAAATTTGGTGTTTTCGAATTTTTACCGATTTTGAAAAAAAAACCGCCTTGGGGGTTAACTATTCGTATTTATGGGTATCTACCGAAAACACGGAACCCTACATATAACGTACGGTGAAAATAGTTTATTTTAAAGGTGGAGGCGACAACTGTTCATGTGAGACTGATTGAGTTCTTCCCAGCTGAGACAAGGAAATGTGCATTCTTCTCGTGGAAAGTCGGACCTAAATAAAATTTCTGATTCCAGTTTCTATCGATGCTTATTTCTCAAGATCTTCCCCTCCTACGTTGCATTATCAGTAAGACAAACTCAGCTCCAGAGATTTACTGCTTGTGTAGACATTTGTTTTGACAAGAAAATTGAAAGCAGCGGTTTTAGAGTGTATATTTCGCTCTTCGGAGCTCTGCCCTCTCTGACCACGTTGTGATTTTGGTGACGAAAATCACGGTCGGTGGGGATATCACGTGCTTTTCTAATCAAATGTATCCCGTGAACTAAACGTAATAATCTTGTCATGCTCTCAAAGTGTAGGGAAATTTTTTTATTGTGGTTTATCATAATTCTTTTTACGCTAGAGTTTGTAATTATAAACTTATAATTTGTGAAATGTCAGGAGTAATATTCGCAATGACAGTAGTTAATTATCCTCACCAACCCGCTCGCACTGTCCTTACAGTAGTTAAATTCCTCGATATTCTACGTTCTGGTTGGTTCCTTAATTCGTTGAGATATAAGAACTGAACCTATTGCGGAACGTTTTTATTTGCAGTATATTATCAATTTGTGCGTCACGATATGCCATGCTTTCGTTTCTTATATTCCTAACTGTCTCATGGTACCTTTTTTTCTGTTTTGACCATGATATCGGGGACTGGAACCTTTTTCAAAAGATAGAGAACATAAACCTTTCGTTCTTGTTCTTTCGCCATAGTAAGTGCACTGTTGTGACTGCAGAGTGTTTGCACTGCTGCTGCTCTACATTCCTGAGGCCCCATGGTTCATGCATCCTCAAAGTCTGTCCCACTTCGTTTCACTATAACTCAGGGTACAGACAAAGACTCGAAAAGACATCCTAACTCAGACACACTGGCTAAGATCGCAGGGCCGCAGCAGAAACCTCCGCTTAATTGGTTTCTACACTGATAGCGCACAAACACAAAATTTACGAACACATTGATGCTGCGATTACTACGCTTCTTAATTGCCCCTTTAAGCTCAAAGCGCCGGATGCTCTCTGATATAACGTAGAGCGACGTATAGAAAACCGCAAGAACATCAAGTCAAAAAGTTCACGATGAACACCTTTCTCTGGATATCTACAAGACTTACACTTCTCGCCCCGTGTTTCAAGTTAGGGATGATCAGGAACCGATGTGCACTTTTCCTTAATTGCAATAGAAAAGTCGGTTCCCGAGTATGTAAGCCCATCGCAATTAAGAAAGCGTGGAGCGAAAGCTTGTGCTGCAGAACCCAGGGGTCCTGGGTTCAATCCCCGTCCTTGGCAGTTTCGATCTGGATGAGCATCGTACCTGTGTGCTGTCGTATATCACTACTGCGTGATTCAGGTTACAGACTTCAATCTAGTAGTCGTACTGCACTGGCAGATTTCTGATCTACAGCGCGACACAATGTCGCCGTACTATCGCGATCAATATGAGTGTAAACACTGTTCCGCGTGGCCCCCGATACTATCAGTGGTCTCTGCCGATTCCTCCGCGTGGACTATGAAGGCGCTTTGCGGACGATACATAACGTCTCCAGTGATCGTTGCACAAACTCTGCACTTTTGAATCGTCCGCCTGCAAATAACGGTCTGGCGGAACCGCGAACCTTTCACCAATAAACAAGATCATTTCAGGCTAGAAATCTGCGCTAGCAAAAATACATCTTTTTGTAGAGTAACTTTTTTATTAGATAGTGTCATAGGTTCGTGGGGATGTCGTGTCATAAATAATGAGAACGAGACCGTTGGCTTTGAGAACTGTTTAAACAAAGAAGATATAAAGAAAATATTTACAGCGACGGTATTAGCGAAGGTTCTACATAAAGCATTTAGAACAGTGATATCACTAGACGTTACACATGCGGCTTCCACAGTTCTTACATGGCAATAGAAAAATGTTCGTCATACGTTCGGTTTTTGAGTCTTCTGTCGTTGGGACGGTGGAGATGGCTGAGCGGGCGGAGTCTTGGGTTCCGGGTCTTCCGAGCTGACGAACCCAGCGAGGGCGGTGGGCAGGCTGACGAGTCGCCGAGTTCCCGGCCTTATGGAACCAGGACGCACTCAGCGGGAGCGTAGCCAGGCAAGCCATTCTTGAGTTCCCGGCCTTATGGAACCACGACGCACTCAGCGGCAACGGTGGCCAGGCAAGCGCATTCTTGCGTCCCCGGCCTAGTCGAACCGGGACGCACTCCGCCGTCAGCCAGCTCCTCGGAACGCTTGTCTTCTTCTACCCTCCTTTCGTTCTTTTTCCGCCTGTGCCCTACTCCCCGGCCGTCGACGGTATGTCTCCGTGGCACGCGGAGCCACGTCATGGCGAAAACATCTGTAATCCGATGATGGTTCACGGCCGCGCACATCACAGATAGCTTTAGGATTGTTTCTTTGGTTCTGATAACAATACCTGATACTCCGCCGACACCTTTGCGCATGTATAATAATGTTATCGAAGGTATCAAAACAATCTACTAAAACTGTTTAATATTTACTTGCCGTGAGTTTTACGAGAACGAAGGACCGCAAATCTGCAATAATAGACAGTTTTAGTGGATCGTACGCTAAAGCTCTTGCGTACGCAATAAAATTGGCGGATCGGGAGTGCGCGTGCGCAGAACGCAATAGAAGAGCTAGCGTATTGCGTACGCACGCAACGCTGGGGATTTTGCGTGGCGGGCTAGCGGGCTCTGCGGGACGCTCTCGAGAGATCTCGGACCCAACGAGAGCGCCAGTTTCGAGATGGCGGTTACCTCGACTGGCGCAGCAAGGGCGACGTGGTGTTTTCGAAGTTCTGTGTTACGTGAAATTGCGTGGTGTTCAGCTCGGCAATTCTTTCCGGGACCTACGGCGGTCGAATAAGGTCGCCGTGCAGCTGAAGGAGTGCACAGTGAAAATGTTCGCCGCTCGGAATGTGCGTCAACGCTGCGATCTGCTCAACGCTAAGCCTATTCGCACAGTTCATCGCCGACGGACGAACAACTCTAAAAGGAATCGCCGTAGTTCTCGCTATGCACTGAACATCAGTAGGTCATGAATTTAATTCCGCGATAGCATTGATAAAAGCTGCCGTTTCCACGGGACGACTTGACGAAGGCTCCGTGATCGAATTTGGCTACGCACTCGTACTCGTAGCCTCTGTACTCCGCAGAAAAGCGCGCTTGACGAGGCAGCTGCGGCTTGGTTTAATTTGAAATAAAATGATTGGACACGTTTTCATTTTCAATATTTCTTTCCAGGAGCATGGTTGCGCTATAAGCACGCGGAATTCTACGGCTCTAGCAAATTTAACCAAGATCATGCGCGGTGTTCACTCGAAAACGTAACGCACAACTAAATTCGGTCCGAGCAGGTCATTTTTAGCGTACGCTATACTATTGCGTATTGCGTACGTAAGAGCCAGCAACGCTATACTAAAACCGTCTACAAGAAGTTACCGCGCTGTAGTCGCAGACGATTTTTCGCTCCCACCCGTAAAAGCAGCATGACACAGCATGAATCAGTCGCAAACTTTCCCGCAGTGAGTTCGACGTCGCTATGAGCTATTATCGTGCGATAACCAACGAACCGCTTTGCAGTTCGAACGAAGATTACAACTGTTTTCCCGTCACGCACGCATAAAATGGCGGGCGTGTGGACGACAAATTGCGGAGGCCATGGTCGGTTCATCAAGACGACCCGGATGTGAAGGGAGTCGCTATGAGCGCAAGAGGCTGCTTGCCTGGATCCCCCTTGCATCTAGGCTTTACGGAGCATCTGACCGGGGGCACTGATAGTACCGCGGGTCACGTGGTGCGGTGTTGACACTCATATTGATCGTGATATACCCAAAAGCCAAACCGACCTCACGATACGCAAACACGAACGTCCAAGTTTGTTTATTTGTTTGTTCCGTGCTGCAGTGCGCTCGCAGACTACCACCCAACTTTGCAGACCAGAATCCATAATAATGCCGTCCGAGAATTTTCGCAGAACCTCAACTCAGGAAGAACCATGTACATAACGATCACTAATAAAGTAACCATTTTATTGTTTCCTTTCCTAGCAACGCCACATTTCTGAACAGTGCGGAGTAATTCCGAGTCTTTCTGAACTAAGCCTCCAGCATAAGTTAAATTGGCTGTTCCGCCCGGCCAAAGAGCTAGGATACACAGCGCCTTGTCGAAGGATGGAATGGTGCGGAAGTAGATGAGAGGCAGCGCTGTCAGAGTGGTTGACCGATTCTTTCGGTATTTCAAATAATCTCTAACTGGGAGGAAGATATTTTCGGATGAACTCGCCGGCACGCCACAGAAAGCCAGATTTCTTCCCATCAATGGATAGGATGAATGCATACAGCTGAGGACTTTGAATGTGGCGGTGGCTTGCGTCACCTAGAGAGTGTTTCTGAAAGAATCGGCGTCGGGAGTGGGTTGTGTCAGACCCTGATACACCTCGCCAGCAAGCTGTAGACAGTCACATCGCTTTACATCGACGGCCGGATAGATGCATAACGCTGAGCACTTCAAATCGGGCGGCGGCATCCGTCGTGTGTTTTGTAATAGGATCGGAATCGGAATCGAGCTGCGATGCACCCTGACGGTTGGACGGGGGAGATTCTGACAGAAAGTAAACTTATAAAACAAGAAGCATTGAATCGTAAGAGCGAGAACGGAAGGCAAGTATCGATTTTGGAGGATTGATGTGAGGTCTTCGGTCCGCTTCTGCGATTTCAATTTCGGCGATGGGCACTATCGGACTGTTTACAGGATCTCAAGTTCAATGTTACCTTTGTTGCAGCAGGAAGAAAATCGACGCCAAAGGCTTTTTGCTTTTGATTTTTGGTGAATCTATGTTACGTCGATCGAGGAGCAGATATGTAATGTTTGCGAGCGCCTTGAAGGGCGAAATGGTATATCACTATACGTACGAGAAAGAGCATAGGGAAGTATTTTAGTTTCTCTATTTCACGTGGCTCTGATCACTGTCGAGGAAGTCCCAACGTTGTGCCATCGCGTACCGGCGGCCATTTCCCCGATGCTGCCACGAGATACCTGCGCTTGACTTTTTGATGCACCGTAAAACATGACAAAGAACGCCGGTGTTTGCGAAAGTTACGTTACGCGGTCCACTTAAGTCGGGGTCACTAGTGCTCATACGTCCTACAAAAGACAGTCTGGAAACACGAGTCACCGGAATATCCGTGGTTCGAATGCCGCGTGCCAACTTTTCTCCTTGAACTCATTGCAATGCGGCATTCGAAGCACAGATCTCGCGGAGACTCGCATTCGAATCTGTATGCAGATTGTCTTTGGTATTATGTATAAGCAGTGGAACCCCGGCTTTACAAAAAATTGTATTTGTGGTGCCTTCGTTTCGCCACCTCCCGGATGGTGTTTCCCTTAGAACCGTGATCAACAAATCGCCGACACCAAATCTATTTTTGCCTCTTCGTAAACATGAAAGATTATGCACTATCAGCCAGTCACTCATTCGCTGATAAGGGGTATTTTTCTAGACAGTCACGAATACTTTTTCTTACAGGTTACCAACATTCCCCCTTTTCTTTCTCTTTCAACAGATCGTCTTGTCTATCTATTTTTATTTTTGGCGCATACTCACTCGCTTACACTTATCAAATCTTATTGTATTTTTCTCTCTCTTCTTCTTCCTTGCTCTCTTAACACACTCTTTTCTTTTTTTGTCACTATCTTTGCGTGGCCTTTAGTTCTCTGTGTCGTTCTCTTTCTGTCACGAAGACTTCTTGCAACCCCTCTTGTATTTTTACGTCTCCAGTTCTTTCGCACGCCCTTCCATCTTTTTCTTTCTTTCCATCTTCCTCTCCGCCTCGTTTCTACTATTTTTATCTCATTGACTCTCGCTTTTCCTTCCTCATCCCTCTTTTTCTTTTTAATAAAACAGAAAGGATAAACATAGGGACAGACAGGACATCACCTCTTTTATTTTATTTATTTTTAACTCATGTTGCTACTCCCACTCCCTGCTACGCACCATAAACTTCGCTTCTCTTTCATTCTTTTTCCCGTTTTCTTTTGCACAAGTTTTACCGTTTCTCTCTTCCTGGTTTTTATTCTATATTTTGCTTTTTGATTTTTAGAGATGCACATTTGCATATTGATACTTGAGCGCATCTACCGGACGGCCGTCGATACGCGGCGGATTAAAGTTTGAGAACTAGGCGGCATTCTTTGGACAAGACCCTGCAGGTTCTCCAAATTCGTGTCCCCGCGGTTCGAATTGGGTAGCCGCGGCGTCCGGTCCAGATTCTCTCGGGCTTTTCGCGTCGCATACACGTAAGCTTCGCCGGAGCCGCCCTCGGGTCGTGAGATGATCGCGTTGAAATTCAATATTGCCGGGACCTCGGGTGTAGGGCCTGGTCCAATATTCTCACTCATTTTTTGTTGTTGTTGTTTCTTTGTCGCTCGTGTACTAAGAAAAAAAACGCGTATGTGTGACCGCGTGTTTCTACGAGGCTTTTTGTGTTTAACATTTTTCTTTTTGTTGAAAATTATGACCTTCCATAAAAATGTTCTCGCGGTAACATAGTGGGCGAACTAGACGGATCCGCGAAGATCGGAGAACAGATGGTTCGGAATCGGGGAATTGATAAAAAGAAATATATATATATATATATATACATCCGCGAAAAAGAGGCCGCGTAAAATAATGAAATGAGAGAATAACACCTTTCGAACGTTCTTATAGAAGAGATGGTCGTTTTCAGATATGGCTGCTGGCGCGAATATTGTTTACGTTCGCTGCGGAAACCGAAATTATGCAGTGGCTGTTGCAACGTTTCTTCACTGTAACCGTTTTTTTACTTTGTTTGCGCCGTGTGTCTTCTAGCTTATATAGGGTGTCCCAAGTTACCAGGCTCGATTTAAAATGGACCGTAGAAATCGACGCCTGCACGTAGCAATCGGAACTTTTCATCAAAAGTGTATTTCACAGGTCGGTTTTTTCTTGTAAAACTACGAAGAGTAGCTCCCTTTCTGTAAAAAATAGGGCCAAGAAACTTGCCAGGATCAACGGCATACGGCGACGCAGACGACCGAGTCGAGTTGCGGGGCGCGTTTGGCGCGCGTATCGATAGATGGCGTCAGGAGCAGCGTCTGAATTGGTGCAGCCGACGAGCGAAAGAAAGCAGACGACGCGCAGACGAAATTCGTTGCAGTAAAAACGCCGCCGCTATGCAGACGTGTTTTTTTTTTTAACTTTAAGTTTTGCTTTTATTGTTCGCATCTTTTTTAACCAAGGGTATATTACAAGAAGATTATGTTCATTTTAATAAACAACGGTGGTCACGAGCCGTCTCGGATAAGAGGCAGCGCCATCTATCAATACGAGCGCCAAGCGTGCTCAGCCACTCGACTTGGTCGTCTGCGTCGCCGTCCGCCGCTGACCCTGGCAAGTTTCTTGGCCCTATTGTTTACAGAAAGGAAGCTAGGCTTGGCAATTTTTTACAAGATAAAGGCGACCTGTGAAATACACGTTTGACGAAAAGTTTAGATTGCTACATGCTGGCTTCGATTTTTACGGTTCATTTTAGATCGCACCTGGTGACCTGGGACACCCTATATTTTGTTAGGTGAAGCTGTTTAATTTACTGCACATGTCTACCCTGAACAGTTTCTATATAAGCAGGTGAAAATATCCTTCTGGAGGTGGTAGTAGCGCATGATGCTCCAACCTCCCGTAAACAAGTAGTAGCGCAGTTAGTGTCGTACTGACTAAACGCCCACTGTCACGTAATTCTATGTAACGATTTTAGTATTTTTACAATTAAATATTACATTTTTATTTTTTATCACCACTGTTGGCGGTAAGCGCGTTACGAATAACGGCGTTACCTGTAACACGTCACTTTTCCCAGTAACGTAGTAACGTTACTGAAAACGTCTGGGCTGCGACTGGACTTAAATTTTGTCCGTGTTTCTACACTTCGTTCCAGTTTAAGTCTAGACGCAGCCCACGCTACGAGCTGATGCGAGCAGTGGGACAGCGTCAAAAGGGCACCATCATGGTTTTCGTTATGTTTCTGTATGTGTTCTATTGTCGTTGAACCAATCATAAATAAAAAAGGCCAATGGCGTGCGCTTTTCACGCTGCTTGATTGGTCCCACTAGCTCGTACCGTCGGCTGCGTCTGGACTTACGCTAAAACGAAGTGTAGACGATTTAAACACGCGCCAGGTTGAGCCGCCATTGCCGACCTTCTCTGTCTTACCGAGATGCCGAGCCATTGAAGCGGGCGTCGACGAGCCTCGCACAAAGGCTTATGCTGAAGTAGGAGGACATGGTAGCTCTAAAGCGGGCGTTTAGTCAGTACGACACTAGCTGCACTGCTCTTGTTTACGGGAGGTTGGGGCATCATGCGCTACTACCATCCAGAAGGATATTTTAATCTTAACTTCACAAGAATATAGTTAAAGGTCAAAAACTGAAGGTCCGTTATGGTGGAGCTCACACACAGCTAGCTGCAAAGCGTCTATCGGCTCCAAGTCATTAATTGTTGCACTCATTTCACATACGTTGAAAACTTTACTACTTTTTCCAACTCAAAAATTCCCACTTTAGCGAAAACTCCAAAGCCTACGCTCTTTGTTACAGTGCCAAAAAACGCTGTCGCAAAAAAAATAAGCGCCGTTATTGTTAATTTTTAAATAAAAAAATCACCGAAATGTGACGCTTTTTATCGGTAACGGTTACGCGATTTTTTTATTTTAAGGTAACGTAAGCCGATAACGCCTTCCTCATTTTGCGAGTAAGGAGCAACGTATTTCGCTTCACTTCTTTTTCGGTAACGCTCTACAACGCTGCCTTATTACTGACCAAAAATTCCCATAGACTCTGTTCAGATAAGATCATGCACGCTAGTAAGAGACGTATTTTTTGTTGAGTTTTTATACGTTTACTCCTCAACATGTGCAGAAACGTAGTCAAAAATTGTTTTCCAAAAAATAAATTATTTGAAGAGAAAAAAAATTGGAGTTCGCCAGACGGTATATTTGATTTTGGAAGTTTTCGTTTATGTCATGTTTGGAGATACCTAATACACAAACTACACATATAAAAAATTTAAAATATTTTCCACTTATAATAGATCGTAGGAACTATTGATGCAGGTATGTACAGCATTGTGCAGGGTATACATTTTGCGTCAAAAATGCGCAAACATGGCTCCTTTGACGTTTTGTCACTAGATTTATGAGCAGTTATCAAACAAATTCAGTAACCTCAACATTAAAGTTTGTGTCATATATTCTTATTAAAACGTTCTTTCGAATAATAATAATGTATAAATCCTAGCTTGATCTCGAAATTTAGATTTTTATGTCGCTCCAAACTTGCTCTAGAGTACAAAGTAAAAAACTTTTAAGAGGCAAATAAAAAAAACTTTCATTTTTTAACTCTATAGTTATAGTTCTCCACAATACTGTTGTGTTTATTGATAAAAAAACATGTTTCATCATTTTGTTTCCTTCAAAGTTAGAGTGCTGCAAAGTATACCTTCCACGCCGGCATTTTTGCCCAATGCCAAAGACGGGATGAGATTATTTTTAATTCCCTGTATTTTATGACTACACTTGGTTTCAGCTTGAAGTTTAGACGCTGTCGATGCTACAAGCGCTAGCTCCGGGCTTTCAGCTTCCTGCCAAGCACGTATGCTCGTGCAGTGCAAGCACTGTTCAGGGCCACATGCTCGCGCTTCTAGCATCGGCTACGTCTGGACTTAGGCTGAAATAAAGTATAGATATAGTTTTGTGTGCTGCACTCGGGCATTGGGCTCAAGTTGAAGTATTCTACTAATTAAAACAATACCCGCGTTGCTCGTCCTTTGCATTTATTTAAGGCGGCGGTCCCACGCGGCCATCTTGAACAAGCCATTAGTTCAACCACTAGATGGCGGCACTCATCCATGTGGCCAGAAAACAGACTCGTTGACGGTGCCGTTCCTCACTCTGCTCTTAATTTCCTCCTTTCTGCTGCTCGCCCGTGCACGTTCAGCGCTCAGCGCGTGCTCCCGCTGACACAAATGCCAGCAAACGTGCCAGTGGGTGCTATGCTTCGTTTCAGCTTGGGTCCAGACGCAGCCAATGCTACGAGCGCGAGCGTGTGGCCCTGATCAGTGCTTGCATTGCACGAGCACGCGCGCTTGGGAGGGACGCTGAAAGCCCGGAGCTCGCGGCTAGTAGCATCGCCTGCGTCTGGACCCAAGCTGAAACGAAGAATGCGGAGGGCAAGTTCGTCTGCTTCTCGCGCAGGGGGTAGCGATGACGTCAGAACGCCGGGCCCTGATTGGCTGATCGCGGTCCCCTATCTGAGCGTCGTCTGCTCCCTTGCAACGTCGTCTGCTCGCAACGTCGTCTGCGTCTGTCTTACCTTTCCTGCGACTTTTGCAAGTGGAGAGGCCAGATTCACGAAACTATCTTACGCCAAAAATATGCGTAAGACAAAACTTAAAAACAAATTCGTATTCACGAACCAAAATTTTCGTAAGTTTTGCGCAGGTTACGACAAAATCCTAGGACAGCTCCGAAGCTACGTACTTGTTACGATCAAATCAGCATGGCCGACAGCGTCGTGGTCGCGACGAGCAACGGACGTTTATTTTTCTACGTGCGCTTCTCTCGCGTCCCGACTTCAAGCAGCAAGAAAAAGTAAAAAGTACTTGAACCAGACCACGACGAACAAGAACGCTGGATCCACAAACACCCGGGAAAAGCTCCAACGGCCACGATTCCACCGACACCGACCAAGCGAACTCGGCAGATAGGCCTAGCAGCCACTCCGACTCGGTGACCGTCTGCCCACGACCGGCTGGCGTGCTGAATGGAATGTGCCCGCGCGACCCTTGTGAACCCTTCCCGTATTACACTGTGATCACTGACATCAATTTTAGATTAAGAGGTCAATCTCTTCCTCTTGTCATCTCCTTGTTTTCCGAGGCAACGGTGACTCTCGCCGGTGAAAAAGCGGTGAATATCCGACAGACGCAGGAAAGGTAAAGGAGCCATCGCTTTGACTAGCAGACGTAAAGCAGACGACGTTAACTGTGCCAACCCGCCGACGCCGTTAAAGAATGAGGAGTCTTGCCGCACACGAAAGGGGGGAAAAAGTATTTGGGAGGGAACTTGCGGACACTAACACGCTCACTCTCGGTTCTTAGCAAACAAACCTCGGCGTCTCGGGACACCTCGCCAGTGAGTACTTTGACTCTCTCCTTGATGCGCGTCTGCTAGTTGTTCGACAAAAACAACGAACCGCTCGAGTTATTTCGTCTGCCTTCTCTGAAAGGCGAAGTCGAGCTCGCTCGTAAAGACCTGCACTTCCGAAAGTCGCAGGAAAGGTCAGACAGACGCAGACGACGCTGCGAGCAGAAGTTGCTGCAAAGGAGCAGACGACGCTCAGATAGGGGACCGCGATCAGCCAATCAGGGCTCGGCGTTCTGACGTCACCGCTACTTCCTTTCTCATGCGCAGAAGACGAAAATGAGCCCACTTGCGAGGCGTATAGCAGTGCCCAGTTCGCACAGAAGCGGAGCCCAGCTAGCTCATCGACCCGATCGAGAGTGCCTAGCTGGGCAAAATTTGTTCTTTGATACTGGCTTTGTTCCGCGCTGCCGGGTTGGCAAAGCGATTTCGTTAGTGACTCACAAGCCAGTAGCTATCGTTTTAACTATTTAAGAATTAAAAACATAGTCAATCAATCAGTGAAGAACGTAATCAAACGTTAAAGAAGATATATAAGACATGCCTTGTCAGCATTTCGTGAATGAAAGAGCTTTCGCACGACATAAACGTTTAAATTCATTTTCGCTGTAAGTCAGAGCGCAGCCGACATAACAGGTCAATGAGGCCAATCAAGCAGAGCCAGAAAACACTATGTCACGGAGCTCAGCGTCTTATAGTGCGTTTTTTGTCCCCGGTCAAAGCAATCAAGCGCAAACCATGCACCATGGACTTGCGCTATTAGTATGCGTGTTTGTGCTTGTGTATCTTATAGTCTTTGACTGCATTTTGATCTGTGATAAAACAAGCAATAGCATACTTTTTTTTTTCAAGACGGGTGTTCAGAAGGGCGCTCTATATAACTCATCATTTTGATGGTAGTTTGATTCAACTTGATTACCAATTATCTGACCTTATAAATAACCACCCCAATATTGTCGAAATAGTACGCCGAGGTCGAAGATTCTCCATGTTCAAGAAAAGAGTAAAAGTGTATTTTTTAGCCCCAGTGACCTAAACGTAAATTTTTTTAGGCGAGTGGGTAGCAGATTTCAAAGTACTTTTTAGAGCGCTTTTGATATTTTTTTCATTAATAATTAAGTCTATTGATAATCTGATGTTGAAAGAAATATACCAACGTCTTACATGTATCTTTAATTATATATATATATATATATATTCTGTTTGAACGCAACCGAAATGGAGAATTTTACAGTAACGCTGACATTGTATGGTAATGAATGTGATCTCAATGATGTCGATGTGAATGATTTCTATTTGAAACTCGAGCAGCCTTTGGAAGCACATGGCACAAACACAGCAATGAACGCGCCCTCGTACGGTTTTATGGAAAGATGTATACTCCGTTACTGGCGCGGGCGCGTAGCTTCAATTGACCCCGTAAGTGACTACGTCACAACATGGCGTCTGGGTCCAAACAAACCGTTGCTAGGGACGTTGCTATGAACTAATGCGTGGAGACTCCACATGAGGCTAGATTTTTCCTTACAAGTAAGTAAATAATTTTTTGTAAGCATCCTAACTTCTTGATATCTAATTATGAAGATGTTCTTGTCGTCTCAGTGTCGTATTGCAACGATGAAAGCCATTTCTGATGTATTACACTCCGCTTTGCTTTGGTAGCAGATGACACGATAGATTTGCTGGCCTCTGTTGCAGCGGGTGTCTTCATTGAATTGCGTCGGTAAACGAGCGACAAAAACAAGTGCATCGTCATGGCCGTAGAGGCCTCCGCAATGTGCGTTTTTTTTTTTCTGTGAAGAACCCAGCTTAGTTCAGAGGGGCGAAAATGCAGTAAATTCAAATCACGTCATGCAGATCAGTTACGACGACGACCTGAAGTGCATTACCGGCGTAGTGCAGGCCAGAATGAGAAACAAATCGTACGCCGTCGAGGTAAGTCGTTTGTTGTTATTATTATTATTATCATTATTAGGGTTGTCAGGTTATTAAAGAATTTCATGTCTATCGCGATTTCGCAGTATTTTGCTTTTTTTTCTTTTCGTTGATATACATCAAATTCCGTGGATGTGCTCTTTTGCTGAAGATCTCCATCGAACCCGCGATGCGAGTACAATCTGTAATAAACTCACCTTATGTTTTTTATCCAGTTCTTTCGCGCTTTGGGGTCTTGCGGAAATCTGAAGAAACTGCAAGAATCTTTCTCCACGCGATGGTTACAACCAGGTACGACGCACCCTCCCATAACGCGAGTCCGCAAACAATATTTGGGATCTCAACCGATCGCCTGAAGAGCTTTTCTCCCGGGTGCAATGTGATCTTTTAGCAGACGATCATCTCGATCGACGCCCGGACTTTCGATAAACTATATTTGGCATCGCACGCCACTATGAATTCTTATAAGTGTCTGAAATCATTATATTTAAAAGAAATGCAATATTAGAATATCGTCTTTATTCACACGATTCAGACGCCGGCGCCGGCTTGGCCGGCGGGCGTGTGGCAGACGGCATACTACTTGCTATCGTCGTCTGCTGAAGGCATCTTGAGGACCGGAAGTTGCAGTCGTAAATATTTCAGAAACAAGCGATTACCGGCACACTTCTGTCGAAACATATATGACATTCAAGCTTTCTATATCTGTGATTTTTAGAAGTTTATATCCTACTCCTGATTTTTGAACGGTCGGGTTTTCGTGGTGAAACCTAGCCACATGTATTTGTCCATAACAACGACCCTAGCAACGGTTTGTTAGGACCCATGACGTCACACTTACGGAGTCAATTATGGTTTCGTTTGCGCGAGAACATGTGCAAAGTTCAAAGTCTACGGGAGATTCGTGGTTCGAATGAGGCGTGGGATCCCATTGAAAGAGTAGATTTGCATGCGACATATGAAGCACAGATGTCCCGCGGACTAAGTTATAACTAGGACTGGGCGTTAATTTTAATCAAATAATTAATCAGTGGACCTATTGCTATATTACCCAAGCATCAAGGAGAATGCAGGGATTGGTGTTCCACGGGCCACACGCGCACGCCTTCCCAGTGTAAAATATTAGAAGTAAATAACCAAAATAAAGCGTTGACGAACGTGCGTGCAAGATGACATTTGTTTTAGGTATTTCCTTTAGCAAAGTTACTATGGCTGACGTGAGCACGTGCGGCGCGTGGAACACCAATCCTTGCATTCTTCTTGATGCTCGGGTAATATAGCAGGTTTCGTACATTCCCATGCATCATAGATTTAAAAAAGTCAAAATGAAATTTTTTGCTTGCCTTTGTTAAATTTGTAATAAACGGCAAAATGTACAATTTCAGATTTTAAATCAACTTTGATGTCTATTTGAGAACAGTCGAAAGACAGCCACACTCACAAATTATAATACTTCAGCCGCAGAAGCAAACAGGTTCGTTAATTTTTTTCCATCAATAGGGAACTCCTTTCATTGTTCACAATAGACCTATTGCTAAATTACCCAAGCATCAAGGAAAAAGCAGGGAATGGTGTTTCCACGCCTTTCTCGTATAAAAGATGCGAAGTAAATAACCAAACTAAAGCGTTGACGAACGCGCGTGCAAGATGCCATTTGTTTTAGGCTTTTTCTTTAGGACAGTTACTGCTGCAGACGACAGCCCATGCGGCGCGTGGAACACCATTCCCTGCATTCTCCTTGACGGTTGGGTAATTTAGTAATAGGTCTGTAGGCTCAGCTGCGCTAAACGGACAATCGCATGGCGTTGAAGTAGTTGGGGGCACATTTAACCTTCCCCACTTCTTTCGAGCACACATCTCGCCTCTACAGTTTACTTTAGGTCAAATTTTCACCTGAAGTTTGCCTTCATACAGGTGTTCTCGTACACGTCTGCGTGGTGAAAGCGTTAAATTTCTACTTTTTCCTTTGTCAAAATTTAACCGATTAACTGGTTAAAAATTTAATTGCGATTAAATCAATAATTTATTCATCGGTAGGTTATTAGATCAAGTGCCCAGACCTAGTTATAACGCAACGTAGGAAAACATAAGCAAACGCCCCTTTGTGAGTGGACATTGCCTCGTTCAGCAGTTTGAAGAGCAATGGCCGGGCTAGAGTAAACAGGCGCGATCTCTTACGGCCTTTGCACCGGGAGTAGTTGCTCCCTGCGGCGACAGCTTGGAGGGGTAGCTGTAACCCTACCGCTCCTACAGCGTTATAATTCCTTCTGAGAGGCACGTCCTCTTCACCGTGTTGTCCTCCTTGCTCCGGGGTTTAGTTGGATAAGTTTCTAGCGTAATTAGACCTACAGGTCGTGAGGCCGGCTGCCTTCGGGGACTTATGCGGAACACGTCTTTCTCTTCGTCTCCTTAAGAAGACAAGTTTGTTATAGACAAGCATTCAATTATTGTAAGCCGAAACTTATTTCAAACGGCTCACTACAGTTATTTCAAGCCAGTATAATTGCACACATGTTTAATCGCAGTGGTCGGGGAACAGTTGTTCAGGATGGCTCAGGCGGCGTTGGGCATAGTTGTGTGGTCGCACCCCTACGCGGCTAAAGAAGTCCCATTGCTCCTCGGCGAGAGTGAAGGCCACAAGAAAACCGCTCTGTAGCCCGGTCATGGAAGAACATGGCTACGGCAGCACTGAGCATCTCGCTGATTCTACGACTCTGCAACAACTGCAGTGCATAGAGTCTGCAGCACGAGGTGTTCCTAGTGCGGCGAGAACCTCCATCGAGAGGAGATACTCGCTAGCTTGGTAGATGACAGTGACGACAGATGGTCTGTTGACATACGAAAGACAGCGTAATGGCGTGGACACGGCGCGCGAGACCGTCTGTCCCAAGCAGCGCAACTGTGCTAGGCTGCGTATCGCCAATCACGTGCGACACGCTGAGCGCTGATAGCAGCATTGCTGACGTCATGCGCTAGCATGCTCAATCGGTCAGTACAAGCAATGACGTGTGCCATGGAGATGACCTTTAGAGCTTAATGTGGCTCTGCCCAGTGCCGTAGCCTTACTGCGCCGTCGGTTGCGCCTGCAAGTTCGCAAGCTCGAGTACAGCTGGTTGCGGCAACGTGCGACTCAGAGCTGTGCCAGACCTGCTTAGATAACATTCAGACAGAGACTGCAGTCGTAGTATTTGCGCGTGCGGTCTTCTAGGTGCATACTGAACAGGCACTGCATCGTCGTTTCAATAAGCCACACATGCAAGCGGAGTTGCACCTATAGGTGCGAATCAAGTTGTATAGACGAGCATTCAATCATTGTAAGCGAAACTCATTTCAAACGGCTCACTACAGTTATTTCAAGCCAGTATGATTGACACATGTTTAACTCGCACGTCGTCGAACGTGTTCAGGATGGCTCAGGCAGCGCTGGGAATAGTTGTACTAGTCGCAGCCATCCGCGGCTAATAGAATGTCCCATTGCTCCTCGGTCAGATGCAAGGCTACAAGGAAACCGCTCTGTAGCCACGGTCATGGAAGAACATGGCAGGGCAGCACTGAGCATCTCGCTTGATTTTATTTCGCAACACTCATTGCGGGGACTCCGAAAAACGAAAGAGAGCGCGAGGAACCTTCACGAGTTGGGATCCTGGGCCGGCTTGCTAGAACAGCGTCTCAGCTGAGACTGAGTGAAAGAAAGCAGTGCAAAGGGTGGGGCGCGCGACTGTCTTGAGACGCGGCTTGAGTCCATCTCAGCTCGAGCGCTGGCTTTGGCATTGCTTTCTTTCCCACAGTCTCAGCTGAGACGCTGTTTCTAGCAAGTCGGACCTGTCGGCTTATAATTAGTCGCAAAGGACAAGAGTCGTGGTTGGTGTAGAGCGCAAATTGGAAGCTTGGAGTCGTTGCATGATTAAACCAACACCATGAAAGTTGATCGTCTGACATTGTTCTTATTTGAATAAATGAAATAAAAATTAATCCAAAGAAAGACGACCTAGTGAGGGTTTCGCACATGTGCAACGCTTTTGATAGAGCACTTCACGGAAAGGGGTTTATTAGACCATTTTTCTGAGCCTCAGATTTGAGCCACGATGACTGGCTGTTTGTTGCCTTACCATGAGGCCATAAGGACCAGTCACTGCGGTTTGCACATAACACTCTCCGTAAGTTGTCTACGAGTAGAGTAACGTTAAAACTGAAAATCTCAAATCCCCGCACGATGGCGAACAAAACAGAACCAGCGCGGTTGGAAAGCTGGAACCTTAAAAAAAAATGTCTGTTAAAAATCTTGGAGTGAAGGGAAAGAAATTCCCCCTCGTCGTCACCATCATATGAAGTTCAATATTTGCACCGTTCGTGGTGTCGGAACATGGCGGGCAGCATTGAATAGCTTATTTATAGGCACTAGGTGTTTTCGAGAACTTGCTCGTGACCCTTGTAACGCGCTTCTCGTTTTTTTTTTTTTCTTGCAAGATCAACTGATTGACTGCAAGAACGAGAAAGTAGCACGAGGAAATATTTGAGAAAAGAATCCTCTGCGTCAGGGACGGAATCAGCGCCACTTTGCCTGAACTTCTCAACCTCGAATTTCAGCCACCTTTCAAAAGATGGCGCAAGTGCGCGTCGTCTGCTACAACATAGGTTCTTTTTATTATTTAGGACAATTAGTATGCTTTAATAAAATTATAATCATAGAAAGTGATTTTAATTAGAACGATAAAAGCTCTAATTAAAGAAATCGTTGTTTAAATAGCTGTCCTTTTCTTTGAAACCGGTTTCTTGCGTACAGAGTCGAGCTTCAAAATAGTCCCATGATTTAAAATTATTTTAAACAAATCTGAATATGAATACAAAAAATCACGCTTGCAGTGAACCAGCTCAGTTCCTCTAGCATACAATTAAAAAAAATTAGATCAGATGCCAGAACGCTGTCTGAGAAAACCAAGAACGCGTTAAGGGAATTCTTTGAAATTTTATCACAATCAAGTTGTGTTTA
>JAZHYW010055809.1:0-25596 GCA_037355805.1 Ixodes ricinus | reverse complement strand
TAGAGCGCAGCTCTTAGGCGCCCGTTTCCGGCAGGCAGCGTCGCCGTCGCCGTCGGCGTCGCCGTCGGCGTCGGCGTCGTCGCCGTCGGCGTAACCGCGCGGTGCATGATGGGTAAATTTCCCCGCTAAATTTGGCGGAAAATTTTTCCCCGCTAAATCTAGCGGAAAATTTTCCCCGCTAAATCTAGCGGAAAATTTTCCCCGCTAAATCTAGCGGGAAATTTTCCCCGCTAAATCTAGCGGAAAATTTTCCCCGCTAAATCTAGCGGAAATTTTCCCCGCTAAATCTAGCGGAAAATTTTCCCCGCTAAATCTGGCGGGAAATTTTTCCCCGCTAAATCTAGCGGGAAATTTTCCCCGCTAAATCTAGCGGAAAATTTTCCCCGCTAAATCTAGCGGAAAATTTTCCCCGCTAAATCTAGCGGAAAATTTTCCCCGCTAAATCTAGCGGAAAATTTTCCCCGCTAAATCTAGCGGAAAATTTTCCCCGCTAAATCTAGCGGAAAATTTTCCCCCGCTAAATCTAGCGGAAAATTTTCCCCGCTAAATCTGGCGGGAAATTTTCCCCGCTAAATTTAGCGGAAAATTTTCCCCGCTAAATTTAGCGGGGAAAATTCCCCCCCCCCTCCTCGAGGTCACGTGACCCCCGGGCCACGTGACCCCCCCTCTCCGAGGTCACGTGACCCCCCCCCCCCGTGCCTTCCCCTCCTCCTCAAGAGCTGCGCTCTAATTCGGCGTTACAGGGAGTTGTAAACGGCTTTCACTTTTTTTGTATCACTGAAACACTTATTGGTAACCTCGTTGAAGCGGGGAGTGTAACCTAAGAAAAGAACTGCGGTGTGGCCTTCCAGTCACGCGCCGTCAGATGATGCATACTTTCACTGCAATATAAGTGCAGGATCAGCTTTTCCTTGGGGTGATTTTGTGAGATGACACAGAAAAAGATGGTCATCACCATGAAAATGGTTTGTTTGTCTGCATGTTCTATGCTTGAGTGACATAACCACTGACGAGCCGCTTCACTGCTACTAAATTGAACTGCTTGACAAGTTGCTGAAACAATAGTGATACACTAAAATGGCAGTAGGACAAGTTTTAAGAACCACAAGTGGTGCTTGTCCTGTCATTTCTTCGACTTGTCAGTTGTCCATAGCACTATTTTCGTTTTCCTCCTCTTCACTGCTCGTCGTCTGCTTCTTACAGAGCAAATAAATAAGGCTGCCTAATAAAATGGCGCAATCAAATTAGTAAACATGTCTCTGTAGAACGTATTGCCCTGGTCAGAGTCTCGTCGTCACGATGGGTCGCGTAGTAAATTGGCTAACCAATAGTTCATGAATATGCTGATGCACGGTAGTTCTAACTCGAATCAGCAGCACACTTCAATCTCTCTTCTGCATAGGAAGCCCATGTTTCGAGCGTGATGACATAGTGTTTTCTCGGCACTGAAGGGGCTTGAAGCAGGTGCTGAACGCTTGTGAGCCTCGACCAGGTTGCAATCTCAACTTGTCACTTACTCTAGAACTTGATAACAGAAGTAATGGCAGAGTCCATAAAGTTTGCGGGGCCGGTGTCAGGGACATCTTACTTGGGAGGTTTATAGGGGCTAGAAATATAATGACCGAGCACGTCATCACACACCGCTTTCTGTAATAGACGGAGGGTGGCCGAGGAACTGTCGCTAGTTCTAGGTGTCGTGCTCATCATTGAGGCAGTTTGTGTATTGTGTTAAAACCTGCATTTTGCTGTTCTGTTTTATGTCCCAGGATCCCGTGTTGTATTCCTGTGGCTTTTTGGTTGTCTCTCAAGTCCTGAAGGGGACTGCGAGGTTCACCATACGACACCAGAGTTTTGGCGAGTGTACCCCTTATATTTACTGGGTGGCCACTAAAATTGAGTGGCTCGGGAGAAAAAATGCTCCACAGTTTCGGGATGTTTGAGGGTGTGTTCTCGTTCAAACATTCTGAGGATGGCATCGCTTGTTTGTGGTGCATCGTTATACTCTGTTTAATGACCAGCTGATATCGCGGTAGAAGCTACATGCCCGTTGAACCAGTCATGTGGCTATCTTTCGTCCCTGTGTTCATGCTCCCCGCCCATAACCGTGTGCTGAAGGAGGGGTTAGGGGACGAAAGGGATGTGGTTGATTGGTCCTTTGGGTACGCATAGTTTCCCACCGCAGTGTCACCTTAGAGGTCAATGCTCAAGTCAAGCTTTAAATAAGTCACATTACTCGAAGCTTGAGGAACATCTGAGACGTTTTAGAGAATATTTTTATTTACCCTAAACAAGTGAATGATGACTAAAATAAATGCAAAACTCACATTTAGAATTTTGAAAAAAAAATTACCAACCAAATTCTACAACGAAGGGTTCCGACGTTTAAAAAACGGCCTGGTTTTTTCTTCAGGGGCGACTGTTTACAGACAGGGGAGCAGCAGCTTCGGGAGAGCAGCTTTGTTTTGTTTTAGGATGATGGTTTCTTTTTTCACTTCTTTGTGAGGTGGCTTTCCATTCACGTAGGATGATGGCAATGTGCCAGTAGACCGATTGGTGTTTCCTGGTGTTTGTTTCGATATGCCTTGATCCTATAAAAGCCGCTGGCTGACATTTTCTGTTTACAAGGACAATCTTGGAGGCGCGTGCATGATACTCTCAGGTGTTGATAATGGCTTGTGGGACACCTGATTACTTTCTTATGCCAGTGTACGTGACAGTCGCTTCGCTTGTCCCCTCCTTTATGTAGGGAACACAGATGCGGGTGCGGGAGTGTGGGCGGAACTTTTTTTTTATATATTTCTCGTGGGTTTTTTCGATTGGCGCAGGTCTCTGCCAAAATGTTTACGTTTCAAAACTCGCACTGCGTGTGGTAATGGCTCTTGGTCCGCGAGAATGTTTCTTTGTTGTTTTTTATTGACAAAGGCTACACCTCCTCATTATGACCACAGTAAAAAGAGCTTTACACTCACATAACATAGTCCTGGCATGTTCTTGCTTTGAAAAACATTTTAACACACAAGATTAATCTATTTCTTAACCTCTTGATTGGGGGTCCGGCACCCGCGCGGAGCGGCACGAACCAAAAGCTCGGCAAAAAGTCCGTTTCTAGACCGCCCGCTCGACCTGCAAGCCTGCCGCCTCTCCACTGACGTCGCGGCGCTGAAAAGCGCGGATATATATTAAAAGAGCTGGTTTCGGCAACATTTCCGCATTCTACAAATTTGGCGATGCAAAATAACTTACTCGAAAAGAGTAAAGGCTGGTTATTCCGACGGGAGACGTAGTTGGGGTAGCTCGAAGAAAATTACCCGGAGGGGGGGGGGGGGGGGGGCACATTTGGAGCGCGAGGATCTGGTAGCACGGAGCATCGAAAGCCATTTCTTGGGGAACCTGGACGTCAGCGCACAGCCTTTGCGGCGGCAAGGACCCGATGGTAAACACACTTGTTCGCTCGGGAGAAGTGATGTCGGCGTCTCGCCGCAGCGGGGCGCCAGTCGCGTGGCCCCTCCTCCCCAACCGTTGTCTGCCACTCCACCTTTTCCATTTTGGCAGCCGCTTCTCGTGGCGATTTGCCAGGCTTTGTCAGTATATAGGAGGCTATGATATGACGTATGATGAGTGTGACTCGTGGCTCCGAGAGAAAAGAAATGAGTAAGGTATTTTCGTAACTTTTTGATGAGGCAACGAGAAGCGGTATCTCGTTTTACTGGAGGGGAACGCGCAGTAACAAGAGCCACTGTATATAGCAGCGTAGCTGCCAAAGTAGTGACACGACGCAAAAATTATCTAGATGCACGAGGTCAAAAGCGCTGATGGTGATCTCTAATATTTTGGGCCTGGGAGGTTGCCATGGTAACCGTTCTGCTAGCGACGCCGGGCGGCAACTTTTTTCTAGTTGATATCTTCATTCGTTCATTGAAAAGTGGTAAAAGACGCTTGGCATGGCGGTATGGCAAGGGCCTCTGGAGGAACGGTTCCCTGTTTCTTCTGTGAAGTGAGACGATTTGCAGCCCGGGGACTGTCGTCGGCGACGAGAGCTGCTAATTAGCAGCTCTCGTCGCCCGACAGTATCCTAGGTGCACGGACAAGGCGAGTGGTTTTCCGCGCCGCCGGGATGGCGGCCGTTTCGTGGGACGTTGCGTAACTTCCCTGTACTTTCGAACTTCGCTCCTAGGGATCAAAATCCTATTGCGCCCGGCACGACAGGACGATTGCCTCGGGACATGACTGCTGCTTGGCCTGACCCACAGTAAGTGAATCTATGCTTAGCATCATATTTCTTCAACACCCAATCATACATTCAAGATGAGATTATCTCACCGAGTGGCGAGGAGCGACGTCGACGACGCATCTCACCCTCGCTTTGGCGATGAACAGTCGACGGGGTTAAACCAAGAAGGAAAGCATGGTGGTCTCCGGAGGAGTTGTTAACGCCATCGAAAGAAGACGAGCGCCGGATATGAGGTGTTCTTACCGACAGGCCAAGTGGTCGTCCGGAAGTTTACCGGCGTGCAAAAAGTCAATATTTTTATCTGCTGTGTAGCACGCATACCCGTGTTAAAACGGGCCATGAAATGATTTTTTAACTCCTTCCTTAGCTGTGGTTCTCAACCTCAAAGCGAACTGTGAAATCACGCGGTCATGACATGCTAGGACACCGGTGCGATGACCCCAAGCTTCCCGCCCTGCTTTTTCAGCACACCATAGAACATGTTGTGTGTGTGAGCGTTCGCAAGTGATGATAAGTTCCGTCACTGCACTCGTTGGCCACGAACGCTAATTCAAACTTATTCGTCGACGAATGGATTGTTTACAGTAGGCACGTCCGAGTGACGCGGTTTTCGTGTCCGATGCGTGAGCTGGGGTCGCCTAACGTCATTTTGGCCTTTGTAAGCATGGCAAAGAGAAGATTTAGGACCATACACACATGATGATAATGTCATAGCACACTAACATTAATGAGCACAAAAGGGCCCACCTACAAAAATAAATATTACTCTCGTAAAAAATAATTATGTCTGTAACTTGTTAATTACAAGGATAACCACACCTCTGAGCATTTAAGTTTATTAGCATGTGTTGATGCATTGTTATATGACAGGTCATTTCATATACGTCATTTGAGCACACGCCAGCTTGTCACTTGAAAAGACAAACGAAAAAAGATTGCGATCAAATGCAAGCTATTGCAACGAAGCACGTTATATCAAAACCTTCAGAACTGCCAATTCGTTAAATCGTTGATTAGTACAAGAGGTTAAAGATCGCAGGTGCTTCCTCGATAAAACTTGCTGTGATTATTCGGTGACCCAGGGCTGAAACAACTTTCCCTGGGCCCTACACTCGACGTTTACCTTTAGTTTCGGTCCTCAGAAATTCCAACAATTAAAAAAAGCTAGAAAAATGCTAAAATGTTATCCTAAAAGCTAAACGTAAACCTTTCGGTGGACATCCACCTGGTTAGGAGTGACAATGAAAGAAAGGAAACTCTAACCAAAAATTGAGACGGAGCCCGACGTTTCAAGGCCAGTTCGGCCCCTTGATCACGGGTGACTGTTCTTGTCCTTGTCGTCGTCTTGCAAATTGCCCGGTGTTATTGGTTTCTTTAAAGCGGCCGTTGTATCTGCACGTGCTTTATGGTTCATAGCGCCTCGCGTGATGCACCGCAAACCAGACACATAGGCGCTTGGCAGTGTCCCAGCTGACCGGTTGACGTTATTTTTGGTGTTCTGAATGTGCCAGGACTCTAATAAAAGGCGTCTTCGCCAGTTTCTTTCCGTGCCAAGAATAGAGAATTTGTTGAATTCAATCGTGTGACCCTCTTTTTGGACGTGTTCTGCCAGCGCACTACCCTGCACGTTATTCTTTTTGACGTCATACTGATGCTGGCGTAGACGTTCCGGGAAGTTTTTAGTTTCCCCAACGTAGGAGGCGCCGCAGTCACCACAGGGGATCCTGTAGACGAGTCCCTGAGCCTTTTCTTTAGGGGGACGATCCTTTGGAAGCGAGAAGAGGCGTCCAATGGTGGACACCGGTTTATGTGTCACACTGACGCCGTATTTTCGTAATACGCGCGCGAGAGTCTCGCTTGGGCCCTTGATGTACGGGACGCATACGCGGTTGGGTGGAGGAGGGGCGTCTTTTGTTTCATTCTGTCTAAGCTTTTTGTACACGTTGTTCAAAAACCTGGTAGGATAGCCATTCTGTTTCAGGTCGTGTTTGATCGTTGTGACCTCTTTCTTAAGAGCCTCTTCAGTGGAGCAGACAGTAATTGCTCGCCTGAAGAGTGCGGAAGCCACAGAAGATTTGTGCGTTGCAGGGTGGTAAGACGCAAAGTTCAGGTATCGGCCGGTGTGTGTCGGTTTCCTGTAAACTTCGAATGTCAAACGGTTGGACTTTCTCTTCGTGAGCACGTCCAAGAATGGAAGGGAACCGTCAGACTCCAGTTCAATTGTAAATTGTATCGCCGGTTCAATGGAGTTTAAGTGGTTGTGAAGGTTGTTGATTTCACTGGTTTTGACCACACAGAAACAATCGTCCACATACCGTAAGAACACGGTGGGTTTCGGGGCGAATGTCTCTAAGGCTTGCCGCTCGATCGCCTCCATCGTGAGGTTAGCCACGGTGACGGAAATTGCTGCACCCATTGCCGTTCCACTAGTTTGTTTGTAGAATTGACCCTTGAAAGAAAAGTAGGTGCTGGTTAAGCAGAGGTCCAGAAGGCGGCAAATCTCATCGATGGAGAGGCAAGTCCTCTCGGAGAGTTTCGTGTCAGACGACAGTGCCGTTCTTGCTACAGACACCGCAAGAGGCACAGGCACACTTGTAAATAGAGATACCACGTCGAAGGACACGAGACTTTCGTCATCGCGCAGTTCGAGACCGGAGGTGAGCTCGATGAAGTGGGCGGAGTTGTGCACGTACGTGTTTGTCCTTCCCGTGAGGGGTGACAGCAACCGATGTAGGTAGTTGGATAACGCACGTAGCGGTGATGTGGTGAAGTCCACTATTGGTCGAAGTGGAACACTGGGCTTGTGGATTTTCGGGAGGCCATAAAATGCAGGGGTGGACCCGTTCCTGCAGATAAGGCTCAGGTAAAGGTTTCGAGAATCCGGATAATGACCGAAGATCGACGAAAGAGTCTTGTTTAAAGTTGCTTGGATCTTGGTAGTCGGGTCTTTTGGCAACGTCATGTACGCAGTGGTGGCGAGAAGCTTGTGGGCCTTGTCGTCATAGTCGGTACGGTTCATGACCACTGTCGCATTCCCCTTGTCGGCAGGCAGAATGACAATGTTCTCGTCTTCCTTGAGATTCTTGATGGCTGCTTTCTCTTCTGTTGTGTAGTTTAGACGCGGTCTTCGCTGCACCTTGGAAAGCACGCTAATAGCCTTCATTCGTGCTTCTTCACGAATGCCGGGGTCTACTTGATGCAGGCCATACTCGACAGCTGTTGCCATTGACGCAATAGGTGGTTTTGTGGTAGTAAGGTTAAACTTTTTTCCTTTTGCCAAGACATGAGTTTCTGTGGCGGAAAGGGTCCTTGAAGAGAGATTTTTCACGAAAATCTTGTCAGATTCTTGAGAATCATTAGGACGCGGTTGAAGAGAGGCGAGCTTCTTCTTGTGGCCTGATTCCCTTTTTTCAGAGGATGAGATGGCTGTACATCTGGCAAACTCGTCGATGGCAGAAAAAACTTCAGGTGCGCGGTGTTCCAGTTGTCTTCTCAGAAAGAAAAGGTCCAATTCGTTCCTCTTGACCGTTTCCCGGCATTCCTGAATTCTCGCGTTAAGCAGACGACGCTCGGCTTGTTCCACGATCCTGTGACCTTCGCCTGTGTTAACTAGCCGTTTTAGGCGTAGACTCTTCGGAATTACCTGCAGTCCCTTGCAAGTCTTGTTGAAGTTGAGATGTGCTTTGAAGGTTGAAACGGAGTTGGTCAGGTGAATAAATCGTTTGGCAAGCCGGACGACGACAGGTCCATAGTCAATGCGCATAGAATTAAACGTAAACCTTTCGGTGGACATCCACCTGGTTAGGAGTGACAATGAAAGAAAGGAAACTCTAACCAAAAATTGAGACGGAGCCCGACGTTTCAAGGCCAGTTCGGCCCCTTGATCACGGGTGACTGTTCTTGTCCTTGTCGTCGTCTTGCAAATTGCCCGGTGTTATTGGTTTCTTTAAAGCGGCCGTTGTATCTGCACGTGCTTTATGGTTCATAGCGCCTCGCGTGATGCACCGCAAACCAGACACATAGGCGCTTGGCAGTGTCCCAGCTGACCGGTTGACGTTATTTTTGGTGTTCTGAATGTGCCAGGACTCTAATAAAAGGCGTCTTCGCCAGTTTCTTAGGTCCGTGCACATTAGAACACTAGAGATAGCGTCAACTGGTCAGCTTGGACATTCCAAGCGCGTGACGTGTCTGGTTTGCGACGTGCATCTGCGAGCGCCACGTACCATAAAGCACGTGCAGATACAACGGCCGCTTTAAAGAAACCAATAACACCGGGCAATTTGCAAGACGACGACAAGGACAAGAACAGTCACCCGTGATCAAGGGGCCGAACTGGCCTTGAAACGTCGGGCTCCGTCTCAATTTTTGGTTAGAGTTTCCTTTCTTTCATTGTCACTCCTAACCAGGTGGATGTCCACCGAAAGGTTTACGTTTAATTCTATGCGCATTGACTATGGACCTGTCGTCGTCCGGCTTGCCAAACGATTTATTCACCTGACCAACTCCGTTTCAACCTTCAAAGCACATCTCCAACTTCAACAAGACTTGCAAGGGACTGCAGGTAATTCCGAAGAGTCTACGCCTAAAACGGCTAGTTAACACAGGCGAAGGTCACAGGATCGTGGAACAAGCCGAGCGTCGTCTGCTTAACGCGAGAATTCAGGAATGCCGGGAAACGGTCAAGAGGAACGAGTTGGACCTTTCCTTTCTGAGAAGACAACTGGAACACCGCGCACCTGAAGTTTTTTCTGCACATCGACGAGTTTGCCAGATGTACAGCCATCTCATCCTCTGAAAAAAGGGAATCAGGCCACAAGAAGAAGCTCGCCTCTCTTCAACCGCGTCCTAATGATTCTCAAGAATCTGACAAGATTTTCGTGAAAAATCTCTCTTCAAGGACCCTTTCCGCCACAGAAACTCATGTCTTGGCAAAGGAAAAAGTTTAACCTTACTACCACAAAACCACCTATTGCGTCAATGGCAACAGCTGTCGAGTACGGCCTGCATCAAGTAGACCCCGGCATTCGTGAAGAAGCACGAATGAAGGCTATTAGCGTGCTTTCCAAGGTGCAGCGAAGACCGCGTCTAAACTACACAACAGAAGAGAAAGCAGCCATCAAGAATCTCAAGGAAGACGAGAACATTGTCATTCTGCCTGCCGACAAGGGGAATGCGACAGTGGTCATGAACCGTACCGACTATGACGACAAGGCCCACAAGCTTCTCGCCACCACTGCGTACATGACGTTGCCAAAAGACCCGACTACCAAGATCCAAGCAACTTTAAACAAGACTCTTTCGTCGATCTTCGGTCATTATCCGGATTCTCGAAACCTTTACCTGAGCCTTATCTGCAGGAACGGGTCCACCCCTGCATTTTATGGCCTCCCGAAAATCCACAAGCCCAGTGTTCCACTTCGACCAATAGTGGACTTCACCACATCACCGCTACGTGCGTTATCCAACTACCTACATCGGTTGCTGTCACCCCTCACGGGAAGGACAAACACGTACGTGCACAACTCCGCCCACTTCATCGAGCTCACCTCCGGTCTCGAACTGCGCGATGACGAAAGTCTCGTGTCCTTCGACGTGGTATCTCTATTTACAAGTGTGCCTGTGCCTCTTGCGGTGTCTGTAGCAAGAACGGCACTGTCGTCTGACACGAAATCCTCCGAGAGGACTTGCCTCTCCATCGATGAGATTTGCCGCCTTCTGGACCTCTGCTTAACCAGCACCTACTTTTCTTTCAAGGTCAATTCTACAAACAAACTAGTGGAACGGCAATGGGTGCAGCAATTTCCGTCACCGTGGCTAACCTCACGATGGAGGCGATCGAGCGGCAAGCCTTAGGACATTCGCCCCGAAACCCACCGTGTTCTTACGGTATGTTGATGATTGTTTCTGTGTGGTCAAAACCAGTGAAATCAACAACCTTCACAACCACTTAAACTCCATTGATTACCGGCGATACAATTTACAATTGAACTGGAGTCTGACGGTTCCTTCCATTCTTGGACGTGCTCACGAAGAGAAAGTCCAACCGTTTGACATTCGAAGTTTACGAAACCGACGCACACCGGCCCGATACCTGAACTTTGCCGTCTTACCACCCTGCAACGCACAAATCTTCTGTGGCTTCCGCACTCTTCAGGCGAGCAATTACTGTCTCAGCTCCACTGAAGAGGCTCTTCAGAAAGAGAGTCACAACGATCAAACACGACCTGAAACAGAATGGCTATCCTACCAGGTTTTTGAACAACGTGTACAAAAGCTTAGACAGAATGAAGCAAAAGACGCCCCTCCTCCACCCAACCGCGTATGCGTCCCGTACATCAAGGGCCCAAGCGAGACTCTCGCGCGCGTTTACGAAAATACGGCGTCAGTGTGACACATAAACCGGTGTCCACCATTGGACGCCTCTTCTCGACTTCAGAGGATCGTCCCCCTAAAGAAAAGGCTCAGGGACTCGTCTACGGATCCCCTGTGGTGACTGCGGCGCCTCCTACGTTGGGAAACTAAAAACTTCCCGGAACGTCTACGCCAGCATCAGTATGACGTCAAAAAGAATGACGTGCAGGGTAGTGCGCTGGCAGAACACGTCCAAAGAGAGGTCACACGATTGAATTCAACAAATTCTCTATTCTTGGCACGGAAGAAACTGGCGGAGACGCCTTTTATTGAAGTCCTGGCACATTCAGAACACCAAAAATAACGTCAACCGGTCAGCTGGGACACTGCCAAGCGCCTATGTGTCTGGTTTGCGGTGCATCACGCGAGGCGCTATGAACCATGAGCACGTGCAGATACAGCGGCCGCTTTAAAGAAACCAATGACACCGGGCAATTTGCAAGACGGCGACAAGGACAAGAACAGTCACCCGTGATCAAGGGCCGAACTGGCCTTGAAACGTCGGGCTCCGTCTGCACTTTTGGTTAGCAGTTTCCGCTCTTTCGATTATCCCTAAAAGCTATATCGTAAAATCGTTGATTTGTAGAAAACGTAAAAATCTCAGGAGCTTCCTCGCTAAACGTTTCTGTGATTATGCGGTTACCTGTGGCTGAAAGAACTTCCCCAACGCCCAACATGTGACGCATACATTTCGCATCAATTCTGAGACATTCCAGCGTTTAAACAAATTCAAGAGTATGCGAAAATTGCATGCTAAAAGTCTTATCGGTTCTCGACCACATCCGGGAATCGAAGCACCACTGCGGCGATATGACTCATGCTGTCGCACAGATGCTAATATTCAAAACGATCTTGCCCAGAAAAGGTTTAAGGTCTCATTCTTTCAGATCTTCACGTTATACCCGCGTCAGAGAGCATGAAGATGTCCGAAATCGTCAGCAAGAAGCGGCAGTAACGCCTCAGCCGACTGAGCTTTCCGACGATCAATCACAACTGTCACTGTTTAGCTGCAGAAATAACACGCGACACGGGCCCGGCGAAAATATCCGTAGCACAGAGCCCGTGCCACGAGGAAGACGTCCGCGTTCGCCGCCGTCGCCGCCTCGCAGCGGCGGGGCACGCACAGCGATCGCCAATAGTGGAGTTCGGATTGCTGGTAAGACTTTAATAAACATAAAGAGGTACAAACCATCACTTGAACGGTCGTTGCCTAATCTGTTCTTGCTTTATTGCACGAGACAACGCCGGCGGCATGCAGTGTAGGAAGGTAAACACAGCAAAATGAACAGGCCTAACCTTCACTCTCAGAAATAGGGGTGTACACGTGTACTCCCCTTGTCCCATATCTAACACCCCAAAACTACATTTCGACGTTCAGTCCACTGACGTCGAGTTGGCGATACCAGCTTTTACGTGCGGCTTGATAGCCGTTGGCTATAATGTACTAAATAGCTAATGTGCGTATCAAAGAATACAACAAATTACACTGAGGTTTTGCAGTAGGACCAAAAAAACCTTGATAGTCTTACAGTAGCCTTTAATGCGTACATTAGCTATTTTAACAGGTTGTATCGCTCGACTATCAAGCCGCTCGTGAAAGTTAGTATCGTCGGTTCGACGTTCGTGGACTGAACGGCGAGTTGTTGTATTGGGGTGTTACATCTGAAAAAATGGGTGTACCCCCTACACCCTCTATTTCTGAGAGTGTTGTGTGACCCTCCTTTCGATTTTTTGACGTTATTTTTCTCGTTCTTCCTCTCACGATCGCAGATGTCAGCGCTTACGCTTTACCACGCTCCAGTCCCGGCTCTGTATCCCTGATCTACGCGAGGTAGAAGCGTTCGAGCGGTCCTAATCCCGCGTAAACAACCGACGCATTCGAACAGATCCAACTCAACGGCCCGGCTGGTCCGGCGACTGCGGCGACTTCGCCAAGCTCGCCGCGCATGCGCACCGCCGAGTTCAAGGAAATGACGTAGCGCGCTTCTGTCAACTTCCGCCAAGCTCCCTGAAATCCCGCGGATCAAGTTTGGCGGTGTTGGAGGCGCTCCACGGGGCGGGCGCTGCCACAGATCTACGAGAGGAAGGGTGACCAACTCGAGCCAGATCTGCGAGCGGAATATGCGCGCTCCAAATGGAGCGCTTTTGAAACGCTGAAGATCTGCGAGCGGAATTCACCATAAGACTGTCATCTATGACAAGGGTGTAGAGGCGCACATCTGAACCTATCGGCCGTCTTCCAGGCCTGGTATGCCCCCGAAGACTTCGCCGCCCTCTTGGGACTCTCCTAAAACATGTTATCAATCAATCAGTTTCTGCGAAGTGTCTATACTGCCAGTATAAAGTCACAGTCACATCGTGCAAGAGACATGATGTTCAGTGCAGACATGACTACATAATTATCTGCGGACACGCCGAAGCATCTTCGAAGCATGTTTAAATTAGACAGGCTTCCAACATGTCTGCAGACAGTTTTTTCTGTAATGTTGTAACAATAATCTGCAGACATGTATGATGTATTAGCATTGTGGCTGCGGCTTAATTTTGACCCCACGGGGAGGGTCACCCTTCGTTCCCGTGTCCTTTTCTTTGAGTATATGCACCTTCTGTGCTTTCTTGAGACATCCGCTGGTTTGACCTTTGTGAAATTTGATCACTTTATTTTTGCAGGTGCTTCGGGACGTTCAGGATTAAGTTCCTATTGACTTCTTATCAACTGATTATAATTTTGTTTTTTGCTGGTAACCTCTATTCTTGTAGCGGTATGTGTTTGTTTCAGTTTTTGTCGCAAGGTTTGTTTCATTTAAGAGTGAACACAAATTGCAACTGATTTACTTATTGTGGGATCATCTTGGGGCAAAAGGCTGCCCTCGAATGAACTTCGTAATCATGTCCAAGGTCACATCCGGTTGATCGTGAACAACCAAGTGTCCAGCATTTCTCACCAGTACCTCGGTAAAATTGCCCACCTGTCGGACGTAGCCAGACACATTTTGCTCGTTTGGAGACAGCCAAATCTTCCGCTGCGCATTCCTGAATGCCTCCGCACCCGACCACGAGATGGTTGAGATCATGTTGACCGTAAGTGGATACGGGACGATGAGGTCGAGTTGGCCGTTGTAAATCAGCACCTTGTACTCTTCCATCAAAGTAGCTAGCCAGGGCTTGATGGATTTCGCTATGTCCTCATACAGATGCGCCCTGACGATCAACGATCTGGCGCTAAATGAAATGTTCCCAACGTGGATCGCATCTCGAACTTTAGGAGTTTGCAGAAACTCTACGTAGTAGCCCAGCTCTTTTGGCCACTTTGCCCGCAAGTAATTAAAATTGCTGTTGAACCCGGTGACTTGTTCTAAGTAGCATGTCGTATTGCCACCACATAGAATAACATGATCGAATATCTTGGCAGCGTCGGCGTAGCGTTTGTGTTCGATGTAGTGCTTGGCTTTGTCACACCACTGGCGAATTATTTCGGCCTGGTTGTGGTCTACAAGCCCGAGCTGGTAGAGGTAGTCTGCATAGTTCAGCATAGATTCCAGCTCCACCACACCGTTACCGATGGCGATGCCCTTGAGGTTGATTCGGACTCTGGGCTGGACGGCCGTGTGAATAGCGTATGCCACGGCTGGGACGTATTTTCCTGGTTGAGTTAGGAAGAACAAAAGAGAAGGAAAATTCACCGATTAAGTAAGAAGAAATAAATCACGAAACGGCCTGACTTCTAATCTGAAAGTATAGGAGCTATAATCACGAAGTATTCTGCCTATAATTATACTCAACTGAAGAAATGCAAGGCTAACCCCAAGCATCCCATAAGCGCTTCACAGAAAATGAGACTGCGTGCCGCATTAGCCGACAAGAACAGAAGCAAGAAGCGCGTGAACATGAAAAGCCACTCAGGGAACATCAAAAGCCATTCAGGGAATGAAGGGGTGCACAGTGGTCTTCACTAGGGCTGGGCGTCGGTTAAAAATTTTATCCAAATTAATAGCCGCCTTTTAATCGATAAATTAATCGAATAACCGGTATCGTTCATTTTCATGCACAATGTTCTAAAAATCATTTTTTTATCTTTTATTTTTGTTGAAGATGTGATAAACGGCGCAATATAGAAATTTCGATTATGAATCGACCTCGATGTGTAGTTGAGAACAGTTCAAGGACACTCACACTCACATAGATTATTACTTCAGCTGCATGAGACAAAGAGGTTCGTTGATATTCTCCGGCAATAGAGCGATTTCGTTTCATTGTTCACAATGGTCTATGGTGAACTGAATGGACACTCGCACGGCACTGAATTGGCTGGGACACGTGTAACCTTCTGCGCTTGTCTGGAGTTACAAGCATCGCCCCTACAGTTAACAATAGGTTAAACGTTTCCCTAAAGTTTGCCCTTCATACAGGTGTACTCGTCCACGTGTTGCGTGGTGAAAACATTTAATTTTTTTTTTATTATGGCGAAAGCCTTATACGTTTCATCGTTCAGTCGACCTTCAAAGTCCTTGAGCGAGAACACGTCGGCGACCCGAAAGGTACCAAAACGTTTACGTGACCACTCAGGCGAATTAGAGGCAATGAAATTAAGAGGGATGACAAAGCGAATTAAGAGGAATCAAAGAGAATTAAGAGCAATCAAATCGAATTAAGAGAAATAAAGTGAATTAAAAGCAATTAAAGAGAAGTAAGGGGACTACGAGTACTTGTGTGCATTAAAATCGCTAAATAACAGATGAAGCAAATAAAGAGAATGCAAATAAAAGAATGTGAAAAAAGAGAATGTGAAACAAAGTAAATCATCTGTCTGTCATTTAATGTATCGGCGCTTGTGCTTTCGCCTTCAAGTCGTCTTAGGGATAACGTAAGAGACCCCGTGAATTTTTTTTTGGTTCGTCAAAATTTTATTAATTAACCGGTTAAAAAAATTAATCGAAATTAAAGCATTCATTGATCAATCGGTATGTTAATCCATCAATTGCCCAGCCCTAGTCTCCACCAGATATCCCAAAGCAAAGCGAACGGTAATAAACGTCAAGTGCAACGAGACGTGAAAGTTAATGCGTATGCCAGGCACTGAACCTGAGGCCATGGCGGAAGGAAGACAAACTGGAATGGGCAAACTAGCCCCTGGGTTCCAACGCGTTCGGCACTAATAACCACCGTTTTTTGTTTTGTTTTTTAATGTTGATTTTTTTGACGCAGGCTCTTTTCTGTTACGCCTATCGCCTCTACGCAAATCTCCGACGACACAAATGAGAAAAAGAAATCTAGGTTCCTGCAAATTTTTTACGAATGAATTTCTGTAGTCACGTGACTTTAAGCCATGGGATGCCACGCGGTCGATGGTCAAATATCACATAAAACTATACGGTCACCTAATCTAGCATGTTACATCTCAAATCACGTTCAAAACCAGCCCCATCCCGCAGCCAAAAACCGTATCCGGTTAAAATGTTTGCAACGTGTGATGGACATCCCTCACAACACGGGGAGGTACTTACGCTTTATCCTTAGGGGTTATGACACGCCAAAGATAAAATATGAGATAACTATACTGCCAGGACCACGGTATGTTCCTATAATCCTGCTAAATTTGTTTTGGAAATGGCGCGATAGTTTCGTGGATAAGTCGATTTATATGCGGGTCCCTCGGATCCGCCCCATTCAAAAAGGCCGCCATGGCTGGGAGGCTGGTGACGTAGCCAACCTCCCGCGCGGCGTCCCCTTGCATGCAGTCCCAGACTTGGCTCTCTTAGCGTCTCGAGCTTCAGCTTCGTCGTTTACCATCCGGGTTTCGAGCATGCGGTCAGTGACAATTACGTCTACGGCATCGCTCGCCTTGTCAGAGTGTTCAACATTGATCGCAGCAGCGATGAGTGTGATTGCTATCAAGAGATGTTCGAAGCTGTTCATTTTGACTGCGACCCGCTGGCGACCAGTTCCAGCGACGGCGAGTTACGGATGAACTCGCCGTGGTCACCGTCGTCCGGGAATATCTCGCCGGCGCATGCAGGGTGGAAGGTCAACGGGCCGGGGCGAGAGCGAGAATAGCGTTCGGGTTACCGAGTTGCGTGAGCGGTTTTGATCGTGCCGCGGCGAGGAGAGCTTGGGCGATCATGGGGGCGCCTAGAATGAGAGAGCGTTCATGATCACGTGGTTTAGGGACACCAAGGTGTGACTAACTTGGGCAATGTTGCCTGGTCGCCAGATTAAAATGATAAAAATTCGTAAATTGATTATTGCAATTACCAGAGCTCTAAAAATCGCGTAACTTGGTGTATATACTAAGTAGCTTATGAGCATACCATTTCGAGAATAATCTATCGGTTTAATTTTCGTGTCATAACCCCTTTAAGGTCCGTTCACACACTGGCGACCGACTTCGACCGACTGAGACAAGACCGGTGTATAGGAATATTACGACGGCTTGCAACCGGATGTGCTGCTGCGGAGTCGGTCGCAAGCCGTCGCAAGAGGCGTAAAAACCGGTCTTGTCTCAGTCGGTCATAGGAAAACGCAGGTATGTGAACGGTCCTTAAGCCCGTTCACACCCTTCCGTTTGACTACGACCAACTACGACGGACTTTGACACGACCGATTTTTAAGCCTCTTGTGACGGCTTAGGACCGTCTGCGCTGCTGCGGAGCTGGTCGTAAGCCGTCCTCAAACGCTTAAAAACAGGTTTTTCGCCTCCCCGGTCCTAAGAAGTCACAAGTATAGTGAACGGAACTTTAAAGGCTGGTTAACGCGTTTGCAACCGACTACGACCGAGTCCGACCAAACCGGTTTTTAAGCCTCTTGTGAAAGCATACGACCGAGGCGCGCAGTGGCAATGACGGTCATGAGCGGCTTAAAACCCTGTTTTGTAGGACTCGGTCGTAGTCGGTTGCAACGGTGTTTACCATGCCTTTAAGCGCCGTTCACACACTTGCAGCCGAGTACGACCGAGAGAGACAAAACCGATTTTTAAGCCTCTTACGACGACGGAGGACAGCATGAGCTGCTGCGGAGCAGGTTGTACGCCGTCGCATGAGGCTTAAAAACCGGTCTTGTCTCTCTCCGTCCTACTCGGTCGCAAGCGTGTGAACGAGCCTCTACACTCTCGCTAGAAACCTGCACTGTGAGCCCAAGGGCATATTCTTCGTGAAAATCAGTCGCTTTAGGAGGCGCGACTCTCCGCATGACCCATGGTACAACTAGATCCGCCTGTCGAACGTTCCGCGAAGATTCGATGCAAGAAGAGGTCGATAAAACGGAAATCTTTAGCCCATGTCCCACAAAAAAAGAAGGAACAAAATCCATCCGCGGGATTATTAAAAGAACATTCGTTTTGTTTAAGGATCGTCAAAATATTAGGCGCTGGAGAAGATCAGCCATCTGCATTAAGTCCTCATTTTGAACTTGTTTTTTCACGTTCCGCCCATTGGAAAGCACGGTTAAAGACTCCAAGAACGCAGCTGATACACCACCTCTTTTCGCAGATGGGAAGTGCGTCTGCCGTTGTCACCGAATTATTGCGTCAGTTAGAACGACTACCCCTTCCTTGCTCTAACAGTAGTATTCCAGCGTTCGTAATGCACCTATACCGTACTCCAATCGGCGATCTTACCGGCATATGACTCTCCGGCGACATAAAACTCGTTGTCGGCGAGCTCGTGGAAGAGCGTAAAGAACTGCTGCAGGGCTTCAAGCAAGTTCTGGCCCACGTCCGTCTCGTTCCTCGCGTAGCCCTGGTCCTCTCCGGTGAAGCTGAACCCCGCGCCTACCGGGTTGTCGACGTAGAGCACCGAGAAGCTTCTGGTCCATGTGGACTCCCGAAGCTTAGGGATTCCACCGTTGGTGATGACAAACGGACCACTTTCAGTGAAGAGGCCCAACATGGACGAACTTCCCGGACCTCCCTGAAGCCAGAGGATCACAGGAGCAGTCTCTGGGCTTTCCTGCAAGGACAAAGTACTTCTTCAGGCAGCAGAGAACCGCTGCTAGAATCTCCATTCTGCAGTGCTAAGTAATGACAGAACTAAAGTTCGCAATAACCAAGGAAGACTTTCCCACATTCCGTCGCATGGGCGCTGCCACCTTGGAAGCACGTACGTAACGCGGCCCCTGTAACTCGTCTCTCCGCGCTCTGCAGTACCCACCGCGTCTTGGCCGATGTGTTGTATTCTTGTTCTTCGTCGCGTTTCACCGTGTTTCTTTGTCCGATATTTATCCTTTGATAACATGCCATCACGTGCACAACTTCTGCCACTATATAATTTGAACATCTTCTGACTATTTTTGTCGTCGGCGTACCGGTTAGGTGTGAGAATGAGGAAGGCACATGAATGGTGCGAGGTATATTTATGAAAGTGCATTTTGAATCGTAACAAAAATAGTCGGCACCGGGTTCGCGCGCGCGCAGGTTGTCGCCATACTTTTGCGGAGTGGCGCTGCTTTTAAGGTAGCAGAGCCGTATATTAGGAGAGTTTGACCAATGGGCGGAGCACAGGCCCTCCGTGGCTAGAGCGAAAACTAAAGGTGCGTCACAGCGTCGACCAATCAGCAGACCGCGACGTCACAATATTGGAAAGAACATTTAAAGCGTGAAATAGAAGCGTGAAATCTCGGCCTCTCGGTGACAGTTTGCTCTGGGCCGGCTTGCTAGAACAGCATCTCAGCTGATTGTTGTTGAAGCGATGTTTATTAGGAAATCGACGTTGTTGTTAGTTGCGCTCTGGGCGCACATGTCACTGTCGATGGGAAAGAGAATTAAGGGATAAAATAGATAGAGGAGTAGAGATGGGGAGGGGAGAGGGAAGGGGATTTTTTCAGAGTGTTGACTGGCTGAAAGAAAACAGTGCAAAGGGAGGCGCGCGCGAGCGTCTTGAGACGCGAAGTCCCGCTCGGCTCGTGCGCTGGCTTCTGCAGTGCTTTCTTTTCCCGTCTCAGCTGAAACGCTGTTTCTAGCTATACTTTGTTTCACCTTATGTCTGAGACGCAGGCGAAGCTGCAAGCGCGAGCTCAGGCTTTCAGCGTCCCTGCCAGCACGCGAGCTCGCAGCAAGCCTGTCCAGGGCCTCGTGCTCGCGCTCCTGGCATTGGCTGCGCTCGACCCAAGCTGAAACGAAGTATCAGACGCTTTCCAACGTCTACGGCAATGCACAGGTCCAACGTGCGATGCGTCACAGCCCAGCGACGGTGCGTGCTTCGACTGCTGTTCGAAAGCGATGGCAAGCTCGCGCCATCACGCACGGACTAGCTCAAGATGGCACCGGCTATACGGCTCTCTTGCGAAACGTCTATAGTCGGCCCTGGTTTGGAGCGCACGTTCGTTTATTCTACTCTTGAATATGGGCGTGACGAAAACCTCTATATGTGCCAAGTTTTCTGTCACCAAGAGTTGTACCTTTTTACTCAAGCGACGCTAAAACGGCTTAAATTAGTCGGGTCGCGTTTTTAGAGCTCATGATCACCACTAGGTGCTGTTTCGCTGCCTGTGGTTGGCCCCGAGATGCTCGCCTATTCATATTAATGTATGGCCAAACTCTCCCAATACACGGCTCTGGGTCAGAATGCGTAACGACCTGCGCTTTATTCCTTTTAAAGAATGTTTCAGTGTCTTTTCGAACAAAAGATTGGTGTCGCCGCGGTGTGGCCAGAACGTGGTTGACATTTAGACAATAAAATAGGCGCTAAATTGCGTTGCAGTATCCAGAAAGGGATAAAATCTACGGGAAGTTCGGAGACGTTTTGAAGTTTCCCGGCACAAGAGGGTGAAGGAGAAAAAGGGAACCAACTACTAATTAGTGCCGAGGAGTGCATGAATGCATCTAAAGACTTCACAATTTACAACCTTGAAAGTTATCCCTCTTTCCTATTGCTGGAGACTCGTTCCTTTATTTGAGAGTAAGAACCATGCTACACCTTTTCCATAGCGCAATAAAGAGAGACACTGCATGCTGGTAGTAGAGCCAGATACCTTTGCTGGAAAGAACCAGAAGAACATGTTGCTGCCCATGTCCTTGTTGACGGTGAGGAATCCTGCGTAGCTCGGCACGTCCTCCACGTCCCCCAAGGATCCCACGCGGCTCAGGGTCTTGGCTTCTTCCAGACGGCCGTCCTCAATGAAAGGTGTCAGGAACAAGGGCTTTCCCGTGTCCGATCTAGTGTTTCGGAAAGCATGTTTCCATCGAATTAGTGCATAATCATGCAATAAAGTGTGGAGAAGAGCAAACGTTTTTAATCCCTGTGGAGAAACTTACCGCAGGTATCATCAGCAATACCATTAGCTACAACAAAAACAAATAGTACCGACAAACCAAGCTCTTGAGGTTTGTTATGAAACCAATCTTATTTTTATTATTTCGAATTCGTTTAATTCTGTATATATACTCAAATCAAAAGTGGGCCTTTTTAGAATATGCGGAGTTATTTTTTTGTTTGTGTCTTAAAATTAATGTAGGGAGATATTCCGAAAGTTGGGCGCTAACATCATGAAACAAAACAGAAAGGGAAATGAAGACGCGAAAAAGATCAAAACTTCTCTGAGAAATTAGAGTAATTCTAGAGGCATATTACACAGCTGTGTCTAACCACGTTAGGAAGATCCGGAAAGAAAAGCGTTCAAAATCAATGGCTAAGGGTATTCAGTCGTAGGGCTACGCTTTTTGTGCGCATCTTGTCCTGCGTCTGTGTAAATTGTCCACTTCTCACCCTCCATCCTCCTTCACTGTCTCTCCCCAAGCTGACTTCTCTGCGTTTCTCGTGTGCTTCAGAGCAAAAACAAAAAATCATATTGAGGGGCAAAATGGATGGAGCGTACCCGCTAAGGCAGGAATGTAAGCCTAAAATAATAAATTATGAGACTTAGACAGAACCAACGTAGCTTTATATTTGATAGTTCACGGCTTTACAACCCTGTTTTATTATTTTGTTGTCGTCCTTCAATGTTCTTGTTCGTCTGATCATAGTTATATAGACCCCTTTCAAAATTCGCGTGCCGATTACCAGAAGGTCGGAACTACTGCACAATGGCGGAACAACTGACACTGTTGAACGTGTAAGTAATTCCATAAGATATCGAACGTCGGACCGCGGCCAACGCTAGGAGCCGACGAGCCAATCAAATAGCGCCCAAAGTGCAACGTCACTGCGCTCTAACCTTTTTTTTGTGGTTGCGTTTTGTCTTCTACTCCAACCACTGATCTCCTCTAGGGTCTGGATGGCGCATTGAGCAAAGAGGTAGGAAGCCACCGGAAGTAAGCGGCTTGTCCCGGAAGTGAACGCTTGACAGGCTTTTCAACTCTTCCGAACTCTGGTTCAAAGAGCGTCCAGTGTGCTGGATTTTTCCTTGTCACCTCAAGAGAGCCTGCTTGTTGCGCAGTAAGAGCGCATGTAGGCCCGAGAAGTATTTTGGGAAGCCATTAAATGTAAACATTTTGAGATTCTAGCTGATCGAGTGTGCATACGTGTCACGTTCAAAAACCTTAATCTTGGTATTTAATTCAAACCGGGTTTATTAAAACCCCTCAAAGACACTAGAAAGCATGAACCAAAACATCGACCGAATGCGCTAGGAAACCCTGCAGACGCCCGACTTCCGGGACAAGCATCGAACTTCCGGTGGCTTCACTTGCGCCAGGCTCGGAGAGCAGCTATGCAGCATCCAGCGCCCTATAGTAGAGACCAGTGACTCCATCCAAACGCATAACGTGTGCAGTGACGTTGCGGTTTTAGACCGCCATTGTGCAGGGATCCCATTGCTGCAAACAGAGGGCAGTATTTCGAAAGGGGTTTATTATATCCAATTTTAATATTTCCCTGAGTATTTTTAGTCATCTCTTGAACCCCTTACCGGGGTTCGGTAATAGTACAGGCCTTCATCCCGCGCGTCGGGTAATGCTTGTGGTCGGTTTGCCTTGCTGCATACCCGTACCCGGAGGAATCACACGAGCCAGTGGTTTCAACAACAAGCAACTACATTTAATTGTACATGGACAAGACGATTAACATTGTTACCAGCGGCGCCTGAGTCCAGGCAGCGATTCTCCGTGCGGCGCCTCTCACCCGCCTTATCTAGGCGGCCCGTACAGTGTGCGCGTGGCCGGCGTGACGTCGCCGCCATGCGGGAAAAGTTCGCCACCTGCGCCCCGGCGTCGGGCAATTGGGCTGGGAGCCGCCAGGGTGCCCAGATGCTATACTTGCTTGTTTAATAAAAACGTAACAGTCGAGTTGTTCGTTATTATGGCTGAATTTGGAGCTTGTTCCGCAAACTATTTAGCAGTTGAATATCAGCAGAAAGAACATAGTGGGGCAGTCTTCTTGATACCAAAGACAGGCAACTTGACGTCTTTATCAGGTTGTCGAACCGAACTCAAACCCGAGCCGAAAACCGGACCAAAACTAAATTTTGACAAAACCGCAACAAAACCGAATTCTAAATCGAACATTTGCTAATGAATCCGAACCAAAAATAACCATCAATCTTATGCGGCGGTTTTCAGTTGATTGGGAAACGATTTGGGAAAGCGAAAAACGAGTCAATTATTCGAATCCTGACTTCTCCTCAGAAAATGCTAATAAACTGGGCCACCGTGCATATTACGCGCACTACGGCAATAGCTGATAGCGGAGCGGGCCGCTTCATATAGACCGTTTCACTGAAAGAGGGCGAGAGAGGAGGGGAAAGGGCTACCGGCGCTTTCCCCCTTGCTGGTGCGTTAGAAAGAATGAAAGCCCCGGATGAGAGGCTTCGCCGGTGTTCGGTGTATGCATTGCCCGAACGTCGTTCGGACAATTCAATAATTAAGTTTAGCAATTTTAAACTGATAAACTTAATTAGAGCCACGGGCTTTGCTGCCGACAGTCCTCCAGTCACCGAGACACCATTGCTCGGTTATAGGGTGCACGAATAACGACAGAAGGCGTCGAATACTGTCTGAAGACCTATGTAGCTTGCATCGGAATCCAGCAAGGCGAGTGCGGCTGCACTCGCCTTGCTGGACGCTATACCGTCGATGAACATAGGGTACGCTCGCAAGGTGCGCGCAAGATGTTTCGTGATAATTGCTATTTCAGCTTGTTACTTTTTGTAACTGAATTTTTATTGATATTGATATTTTGAACTGATAACACGGACTCGATTTTATCACCTACAACACTTAGTTGAAAGCTCATTTCCGCTGTCCGAAAAGTTAGTCCTATTGGTTCCCTGAATCTCGATCTCCGGCGCGATATCAGAGAGCCGTGAACCTACGTTGACCGTCACAAAGCGACTAGATTCTTCTTATTTTCAAAATTAGTACATAATGTAGCTGAAAAAAAAACCTTAATTTTTTGTTGCTGAAAGTTGCAACCTGCCCATGCATTGATTGCGAATCGTTGAATCATTGAACGACTCGCTCCGGCAATAGGCCCATCTCGACTTCGCTGTTTGCAGTTCTCGACAAAAACATACTCGTCAACAGGGGATCCTCGAATACAATGTTTATAAACATTGCTTGGAACCATCAAATGCAGCTCACTCCGGCTTGGAGGTGTTTATAAACGTTTTATTTGAGGATCCCGTGTCGACGAGTGTGTCTTTTGTCAGGAACTAAAATGTCAAAGTCGAGATGAGCCTATTGCCGGAGCGAGCAGATCAATGATTCAACGATTCGAAATCTGCATGCGCATATTTCAAGTTTCAGCAACAAAGACGAAGGCTTTTTCCAGCTACTTTATGCACTAATTTTTAAAATAAGAAGAATCTATTCGCGTTGTGACGGCCAACATAGGTTCACGGCTCTCTGGTATCGCGCAGGAGATCGCGATTCAGGAAATCCGATGGAACTAACTTTCGAAACTTTCCCGCAAAACCCGGCGGCGGAAATAAGCCTTCAACTAAGTTTTGTAGATGATAAAATCGAGTCAGTGTCACCACTTCAAAATATAAATATTAAGATAAATTCAGTTACAAACAGTTACAAGCTGAAACAGCAATTATCACGAGAAAACTTGCACGCACCTTGCGGGCCTACCCCATGTTCATCGACGGTACAGCATTCGGTGCGCTCCAGTCACAAAATGTTCTGAGCACAGTCGAGAGGATGGCGTTGGGGAAAAGTATTTTCGGTTTACAGACGCAACCCACTGCCAGCGGAGATCGGGGTCATGTGGAAAGTGATGGAGCTTAAAGATATTTCAGCCGCACTCGCCTTGCCGGAGTCCATGCAAGCTGCAAAGGTCCTCGGGCAGTATTCGACGCTTTTTATCGTTATTCATGCACCCTATCACCAAGCAATGGTGTTACGATGACCGGGGTTTGTCGCCATCCAAGCCTGTGGCTTTAATTAAGTTTGGGAGTCTAAAACAGAGAAGAAAGCGCGAACGACGTTCTGGCAATGCAGACACCCAACACCGGCGAAGCCTCTTATCCGGGACCTTTACTTTTTCTACCGCTCCAGCAAGGGGGAAAGCGCGGGTAGCCCTTTCCCCTTTCCTCTGCCACCCCCTTTCAGTAAAACGGTCTAGAGGTTCTTCACTACCCCAACAACTGTTTAATTTCTTCCAAACAATTGAAACAGCATTTCATGCATTGTACCCAGGGCTCAAAGTCTGGGGGTCTCAGAGGGTCTCGGACCCCCACTGATTTTAACTGATGGTCTGAGACCCTCCTCCACAGCCCCAGCATTAAAATCCAAATCCTGTCTTGCAATAGAATAGCTTGTTTTCAGGGATGTGATCTTTTGGGGATTAGCAATTTGAGGGTTGCAGGTAAAGCGTGGGCAGAATCAGCAGTGGGGTTTATTTTATGAGCATCTAATACATTTCGTCAAACCCCCCCCCCCCCCACTCACCTTCTTATAGGGGCCCCCCTCAACGTGCGGGAGACTTTAAGCACTGATTGTACCAGTTTGAAGGTTAAAACCGTTGTAAGCTTTTTATATCGTTTCTTTTAGTACGCGATGATCAATGCAGCGCGTGAATCTC
>JAZHYW010055804.1:0-80289 GCA_037355805.1 Ixodes ricinus | reverse complement strand
ACAAAACACACCACTCCCGCGAAAAAGAAGAAAATCATAGTGCGTTGTTTTTGAGACGATTATGCAGTATAGTTTTTACTCTCCGCGAAAAGCAAAAGATTTTTTGACTGCACTTATTTGCTTTTATCATCTTCAAAAACATACCCATTTTGTAATAAAAGCGTTTGCATTCTCAACGAAATGTCGCGTTTTCATTGGTCACATGTCCTGGCTGCCGGAACAACGCTCCTTCCAACGCCGGAGATCACCTCGGTGTGTTCGACATTTGATTTCTTTTTCAATAGGGAAATCGGCCGCGCATCGATATGATTTATAGATTTCTAGGATGCAGAGTCCGCAGAGCGAGTTATTGCCACATTTAGGCGATCTCAGAAACCTCCTCAGGGGTAACCTTTAGTATATACTTACACACTAATACCACACTCCAATTGTGCGCCGCCTCAGCTCTTTTTAATGCGAAAGCATTACCAGTCCCGCGGAGCGAAGCCGGCGTTGTCTGTAAATGTCTGTAGCAGAAAAACGGCAACCACAAGCGCAATTCTCATTGGCTGCGACGCGTCATATCAGATGCTTGGTCACTAAAGCAGGCCGGGATTTCAGTTTCAAGCGGACGTGCCTTAAGTAAACACAAAGAAAAAGCAAAGCAACGCAGATGCATCGTCAAGGAAGTCGGGGAGCCGGAAGGGGGCGCCACGCATGCGCTGTGGGGAGCGTGACGTCACCGCGCGCGCCGTGTGCAAAAGGAAGACGTGGGCGCGCTGTAGAATGAGTTCGCATTCCTACAAGTAGAGTGTCTCTACCAAATTTTGGGTTAGGTGCTTGATATGTCCTTTGGTTTTGTGAATTCCGGACAAAAGATATTGGACAAAAGCTCACCGGACAGAAGCTCACCGGACAGAAGCTCATCGGACAAAAGCTCAGACATTTTTCACAAACCCGGTCAAACCCCACCAGGAGAAAATTTCATGTTGGTCCTAACACGAGCGCGGACAACAGGTGCATGCGTGCAACAATACAATGCAACGACAAATTAAATGTGACAGGCACATGGTTTGTTGATTGGAGTGTAAACAAGTTAATTTATTGATTGGTTAGAAGCGAATGCAATCCCCTACTGCGTCCAGCAGTCTTGGTAGCTAGATGTCGATGTACCTGGAACCCCTCGCAAATATTTTTCAGACAGTTCCTGCATATCTTGTGTCAAACAAGTTTGGTTTTATCAGCTCCAATTAGTTTTCGGTGACTTAAGTTCTTGTCCCAAAACGGTGCTTCTGTGGCTGTTAGGCCTGTTGTCGACTTTCGTTGCACGGGATAGGGTACCATTCTCGCCTAATCATAGTGCAATATCCATCACATTCGTACTTTAGCATAGCCCGTGTTTCGCCCAGGTAGCCAAACAAGAAAAAAAAAAAAAGAAATGAGCTTTCGGGTGGGTCTGTGAAAAAAACAAAAACGGGCGAGCTTTTGCCCGGTGAGCTTTGTCCGGCGAGCTTCTGTCCGGTGAGCTATGTCTGGGGAGCATTTGTCCGGTTACTTGTGTTTTTACTCCCTTTGTAAAGGGTACTAAAAAAAAATCTGCGTGGGACTTTGAGTGTCAACCTGTTATTTCTCCGATCGACTTTCACGTCCTGTCCAATCACCGCTGCTGCGCGCGGTGCACCTGACGAGCCTGACATATCCTGCATGGAAAAACACAAAAGGACGCGACGATCGCGGTTGCAAAACAACGCCGGCTCTGGCGGCGCAGCTGCAGGCTTTGGCTTGCTAACGGCAACTTGTTGTTCCAGCGGACGTTGAAGTCTGTCGCTACTTTCACGACCGGTTATATCACCGCTGTTGGACTATCACGGTGCATTGACATATCGTCCATGGAAAGAAACGACGCACAATGTGATTTCAAAACAACGCAGGGGCTATGGCGCAGCCGTGCTTCAGTTTGAAATAACTTGTCGTTGTTGCAACGGACGTGGATGTCTGTGCGGCTTTTGCGTCCGGTTCTAGTACCACCGCTGTTGCACTATGCAGTGCACTGACATATCGTGCATGGGAAGAACTGGACATACGATGTGGTTGCAAAATAACGCCCGGGGCTGAGGCGCAGCTGTAATTTGTTTGGAAACAGCATCAACAACAACGACAAGAGGAACCCGAGATTCAGGCCGGTTCTCGTCTGGCACATTAAGGTGTATTCACACGGCGGACAAATTAAGGGAACCGGGTCCACGAACCAGAGAAATGTGCGGATTACGTGACCTTGACGTCTCAGCGGAGAAATCCGCAGGACCTCGGCCAATCCGGGGACCTGGGTCTAAATCTGAGGGTCACCGTGGACCGAAGTGAAGTGACTGCGAGTCCGAGCTTGTAGCTCGGCTGCTGCTTTCGCTACACGAGCTACACCAAACAAGAGCAGCACCTGTCAAAGCTGTGAACTTACGCCCCGGCTTTCGTTGCACTCAAGCTGCACAACACCCACCAGGCGGCGCACGCGACGTTGGATTTAGCTTACGGGCAATCTGTCAGCAAAGAAGACGAAGATTAAGGGTCCCGGCGACGAAGCGGCATTTCTTTTCATAATTCTGCTCGTGAAAGAATTTCTTCAGCTGCAGTGCCTCCAGCAAAATCAGTACCAAAACAATTAACGATAAAAATGCCAACTTTGCAGTGTTGTGCCCGTTACCGAAAAAAGTAACGAAATAGCGTTACTCGTTAGTTTGGTCAGAATTAACGCGTTATTGAGCTACGTTGCTTTTTTACGAAACGTAACGATATACCGTTACCGTTCCTTTTCAAAAATAACGAACGTTACTTTTACGTTACTTATACGTTACTTTTGTGTTCGAATACGTATGTTCGGCCACATGCGAACGGGGACTGCTGGAACACAACCAGCCAACCAACACCCTCATCTTACGCCGGCTTTAGTAGCAGTCCGGTTCATACTATTACCAGAGACTGATTTACTTCACTATGTGGAACAGGACACCGGTTACCAGCACATTGGTTATTATCACTCTTACCAGCAGTAGCTCTTAGTTTTTCTCTGAAAAAGGTTTCGTGTTTGTAAGTTCTCTTTCCAGGTTTAAAACTTTTTATTTTGTTATTATGACCTTAGGGAAGTAAAGACTAATCAAGCGAAAGATTCTTCTGTGTACAAAAGTGGGTCAGGAACTTTCAGGCAGCGAGGGGGAAAGCGAGAGTAAAAATTCCACAAAGGGGGTTTCTTTTTTTTTTTTCTAACTAGAGAAACGAGCAAATCGTTTCGCCACTATGTCCATGCACTGTTTTAAACGGACGTCTCACTAAACCACCCCCCCTCCCCACCCCGCTGTCCACCTCTGCTGATCAAAAAGCAGAGGGGGAAGAGGAGTGTGAGGAGGGAGAGGCTGCAACGCAGTCGTTCGTCCAAAGCTTGTGGGTGGTGACACTATGAAAAAAGAAATAAAAAAGGAGGACGAACGGAATTAGCTGGTAGCCGAAGGTTTTTTCGCTTTCGAGAAGCGAGATAGTGTCGCCTTTCAACGGATGTCTTTTTTTTGGTCAAAAGTTTTTTTTTTTTTTTAAGTTTACTGTGACGGATGCTTGTTCCGTACAGCGATAAGCTTGTGCAGGATTTTGAGATCGATGGGTGAATAGATGAACTGATAAGTGGAAAACCAATTGTTTTAGGAAATCGAAGGTTCAGAAGTCTTAGCAGTAAGTAATGACATTGCCTGGGCATTGCGTGCTCGAGCGCAAGTAGTTGCCCCTCGAGCAGAGAAGCTAGATCTTTTATTGAGCTTAGTGACCTAAATTTAGATCCCCTAACGTCTCCAGTTTTATGCTATACTATACGTTAGATCAGGCGTCGTGACCTTTTCCAAATACCTAATGTATTTCACCAGTTTTGGTCAAAAGTAACGAGTAACGGGTAACGTAATTTGATAGCCGATACCGTAAAAGTAACGAAAATACTTTACTCGTTAGTCATTCAGAATACTAACGAGTACGTTACTGCGTTAGCGAAAAATGTAACGCGTTACCAGTAACGTCGTTACTAGTAACGCGTTACCTCCAACACTCGCAACTTTGGCCTCAGCGATGATATGCAGTGGTTGCTTCTGCCGGTATGGGCGCTTACATCATGTCCAGATTACTGAACACTGACTGATTCATCAGAACCGAGTAGTTCAATTGGCTTGGTTATATTTGTCTTATATTAAAAATAAAGTAAAACGTTGTTAAACAAAAAAATAAAAAAGGAAACCACGCATGTTTAAGCTAGAACAAAAAGAGTTAAAGAACAAATTGCCAAGTTTGCTGAGGACGAGTATGGTATGCGGAGGTTCTTACCTCGGCCTCCAGTTCGTAAAGGCGCAGCAGCCTGTGCTTTCCCAGGGATTCACAGAAATCTACCGAGAAGACGAGGATCCTTATGCTGTGAGGTAACCCAAAGGGGACTTGACGACTCCTTATTTTACGCCGACGAGGCTGCCGACGTCTAGCGTGAGTTATAGCTTTGCGCAGCACTGGTGGCTTTGAACCCGGCCATGACGACGCTCCGCATATTTCGGCATTTGTTTGCTCGGGTGGAGTCACGTTTACTGAAATGCAAAGTAGACGTCGTGTGAAGCTGTTAGCTGCTAGTAATTGTCAGCTACGCGTCTTGCACCGGAGTCACGCTCCATCAAGGCGGCAAAGTTGGAAGGGGAGGTGTGACAATCGCTCGCTTCGTCCAGCGAGAGAAAATGGCAGTGCTGCTCAGCACGCCGCGTTACAACCGGTATGCCCTCGGCAGCGCCATAACTTGGCACCACGCCGCACTATCCACTTATCCCGATGGCTCACTTTCGCAAGCGCGATCTGACAGGAGGAGGGGCTTGGGGCGCGGGAGAGAGAGAGATGGCCGAGGGGGGGGGGGTATTTCTGATGGAAGCAGTGTATGGGGGCAGTTCCGTAACTGAGCTAATCTAATAGGCGTTGTCAAGAAACTTCTTGACGCCGCGTAATTTCAAGAATAGAAAAGCAAACAATTTCCCTTAAAGGATGCTAAACCGAAATATGGATTCCACAAAAATACGGAGGCAGAAGCGTGCAACGGGATGCTACAAACGCCAAAACATCACTCATACAGCGATATCTCGAACGGATGGCCGTATTTTTCCTAAAAAGAGGAGTACGCATTTGACAGATATGTTTGACCTCTTGTTTCTCCGGGAAGAGTCCAGAAGGAGAGAGAAAACGGCCTCGCGTCTTCTCCGCCCCGGAGTGGGCGAAGCGGAGAGAGGAGGAAAGCAAGATAGGCGTTGACGTCACGCGCCTCTGTCGGCCTCGTTCCCATCTCGACCTCTTTTTCCAGGCACACTGGCTGATCCATTTGGGAGATATCGCCTACGAGCTGGTGTTGTAGGGATTGTAGCGTCCCGCCTACTACTCCTGCATTGTTTTTTGAAATCCAGAATTTCGGTTCACCATCCCTTATCTCTCTCGCCAAAGTTGACGACGAAGTTGAGGAGGAACGTACTGTTGATCGCGATCCCCGCTGCGACGATGTTTAAATGCGGCTTACGCAGTGGATGACAGCACTGCGTGAGCGTTCAATCTGGGATTGTGATGATCAATACCTCGACATGCATTTGTGTAGTAACTTGTGCCCAATCGCCGCGAGGACGGGAATAACCGAGACCTTATAAAGTAGCGTAGGAACTCCGGCTCTTGCCTTGCGTTTTGCCAGTCCCAGTGTGTGGCTATGACAAGCACTGGTGGCATGTAATGGGCTCCAGATTACCTGGCCGATTGTTCTGGCTGCGATTTGGGGAGGTGATTGCTGCCCGTTTTCTTTTTGTTTCTTTCACTGCCATTCCGTGGAGGAAAAAAAACAAAAAAAACCTAACGCCTGTTCGGTAGGTTACGAATGTCAAGGAATAATTCTAAGCGGTATCTACTGAAAATACACAAATTGTTGCATCGTCTCTTCAAGGATCGCCTGGCGTAGCGAGTAGCGAGCGCTGACGACTATTGTAATAGGCAGGATCGAGATCGAAGCCTGTTTTGCTGGGGTCGAGTGGCACCACCCGGCGGCGGCCATTGCTTGACACCAGCAAATGCATTGAACCCTATGGGAAGAACGTGAAGAAGTGAGATTTCTGTCATCTGTGTTATATTTTCGACGACCAAACTTCCACGAAGTTTATTAGGAATGGTAAAAAATGTCTGTGATGCCAGTGCTTGCTACACTGAAGTTTTAGGGGAAGAGTACTTGTGGTGTCCATGTTGCCGGGAAGAGCGGTCGTCCATTAGAACTGACGCGTTTATTTTATGACAGGTACAAGCGAAAAACAGTGCGGTGTTCTGGCGAGCAACTCCCCATCTGCCTAGCCGGGCTTTTAGGGGACAGAGGGTATTACGACGCCGGTAGGGCAAGGGGAAATTGCATGGACTGACAATCTTATCATTCCTCGTTCCTTAGCTTTGTTGACATATACATATTTGTTTTTTAAAATAAACAGTGAATAGTGTTAATTTAATACTAACAACAACAAAAAGTTAATTAGCGATCCGTCTGATGCCTGTCTCTGCTTGAATAGCGCCACTCTTGAACCCTTGAAGATAAGGAGTCCCTTGAGCTCAATACTTCTGGCTCTTTATCCCCTGGAAGCTGGCCGGTGGCTCGGTGACTTTTGAGATGGTTGCGGATGGCAATGCCTGCCTGGCGGCGGCCCCGTCACCTTGCTTCTCTTTGAAACAGATAGATTATCGCCGGAGTACGAACGACGTGCTTGCGATGCCTCCAGCCCGAAGAGTAGAGACGCCACAGGAGGTTCCGGCGACAACCTGTAAGAAACCGGACCAGTTTGTGCAAGCACAGTAGCTGGAAGTCATTTTTCCCAGGCCGAATGTTACGAACGCGTACATTGTCACTCTCTGTAGGAACTTCGTCCTCGGGCTCCTTGTGGTGAACCGCCCGCCGGAACTGACGGAGCAGGCACTCGTTCCTGAAGGGACGGCTTCAGGATATCAAGCCTTGTGCGGAGCCGCCTTTGGAGCAGCAACACCGGTGGACACTCGCCAGTAGTAGCGTGCGGGTTGTCACGATACGCCAGCAGGAAGTCTTCCAGCGTCTCGGTGAGGGGTGCCGTGTTGCTCTTACGCAGGGCTGCATTGAGCGACTGAGCAAACGCTCCGCCAGACCGTTGCTGCTTAGGTGATAGGGCGCACCGCGAACGCGGCGCGTCCCAATACATGCTCTTTAGATAAGCTTTAAACTCCACTGACCTCATACTGTGGGCCGTTGTCAAAGGCAAGAGTCTCTGGCGTTTCAAATCGACAGAACAACTCGTAAAAGCATGCAATAGTGCTCTCCGATGTCGTGAGACTCCTTAGGGGAACACCTACGTGGCCACTTCGAATGTACATCCATTACTACTGGGTACCGGTAGTGCCTTCGTAGGATCCCACAAAATCAACATGCCACTCACTCTCACGGTCTTGTTGGCCAGGCCCATGGGTGTTAAGGAGCCTTGCATGGGCTGCGTTGATATTGGCACGCCGCGCACTTGCTTACTTGTTTTTCGATGTTTTGGTGTACGGTGGTGGCCACAAGACGTAGCTCCTTGTCAGATCTTGGGTGCGAAGAATTCCCGGTTGTTGTCTGGTGCAATTCATCCAACAGGAAGTTCTGAATTTAGGTTGGGACAATGACACGCATTCCAGGCCATCGGACAGAAAACTCACAACGTTTGCGAAGAAAGAACGGCTCAGATATCGACATCTGTGAAACGGCTTGGCCAGCCGGTGAGAACATGACGTAGTGCTTTTGCCAAAACGGTATCCCGTAATATTTTTTGAGCAATGTCATGGCAGTTACATTGGGCATGGCCCCGAACCGTAACGAGCAAAAACACTTCTCTGCCTGCTTGTCTCGCCAACCCGTTTTCCGGACATAGATAGCCGCGAAAGGCAGTTTGCATCAACATTTTCTGTCGATGATTTAGTGTGCAGGGCGTATGCCGACGGCGTGAAAGCCCAGCGCTGGGCGGCGGCGTCTGGATCGGGTTGCCTGATTTAGGTCCAGAAATTGTCTGAACTACGAAGCTTGTGGTCCGTGACCGGAACAAAAAGGCGGCCATACCCGCAGAAGTGAAACTTCCGACTCCACAAGCAAGTAAAGCGTCTCTTTTTCTAATTTGGCTGTCGCCGGTTTCAGCATTCGAGAGAAGTGCGCGATAGCCTGCGCCACCGGGCGGCAAGTTCCGTCTTGCTGAACATGCGACAAAACAGCACCTTACTCTCATTAGCGGACGCGTCGCCTGACAGCTGGGAGAGCTGCGTTCGGATCGTGTCTGTACTGGCGCTGACGACTGGCAATTTCTCTCAGCATTCTGAAATGCCACTCTGCAACAGTTGTTCGAGTGCCATTACACACTCTCGCCGTAAAAAGTGCATGGATGTAGGGATGCGCCAGACTGAGCCAAGTGAGGTTTGAACTTTCCATAATAGTTCACAAGTCCCAAGCGATCAAAGCTAAGTTGGTTGAAGTAGTTGGCAGCTGGAGCGATTGATCATCACATCCACCTTATCAGCACTGCCGGATGGACGCCTTTTCTGTGCTTATGATATGCCCGGGAGATACGGGAGCTGGTCCCGAAAGAAATCACACTTCGATAGTTTAGCGTGAATTCCACGTTCCATTAGCCGCTTGAGTACAGCTTCAAATTTTTCAGAATGCTCTGCTGGCGTCTTCCTCTGTTACCCCGAGAATGCCGTCAATATAACGACGTGACGCCATTAGGGTCTTTTTGGCACGTTATCCACTATTTGTTTTTACATCTGCATGGCGCGGCTGCTTCTCCGAAATAAAGTCGGTTTTAACAAACAGGCCCTTTGTGCGTGTTTAGCGTTTACCGCTTAGATTGTTAATCGACTTCCACCTGCAGGTATGCACGGTTTAAGTCGATTTGAAAACTGCCGGCCTCCCGCCAGCTCCAGAAGAGCAGTTCGTCCACGCCCAGTGTAGAGCGTACTGTTCCGTGTCAAGTATAGGATTTAACTTGACCTTGATCACCACATAGCCTGATAGACCCATCTCGCTTCACGCCATGGACGTTGCGAATTCACAGCTAGCGACTGGCGTTTAAATGCCGAGCGCTTCCGAGATTACGCAATTCGCTCTTAATCGCTCCTCCTGGCACGTAAGGCACATTCCTCAGCCTTGAGAAATCTTGGCTCATGCTGGTCTTTTCTATGACAGCTCGGCTTGTTCACACTTAATGGTGCCTTACTGGTCTTTAAACGGGTCCTTGTACTTCTGATGGAGCAGGCTGAGTTCTGGAGGCTGACTCGGACGATGTCCGTGGGTGGTGGGTGCTCAGCAGGTGGAACCCTTGCACGTTGTCCAGTCGAGCTGAATCTGCTGCAATCATTCACGCCCCAGGAGAGGAGGTCCTGGTTGACTCAAGACATACAGCGGCAGGGTTCGCGTTTGTCCATTGTGCCCTGGCTTGCAAACTGTGGCTTAACACCACGAAATCGAGCCACTTCACCGGTGAATGCGCGCGGCTGCGCGTCAGTTGTCTTTATAGCTGAAGGCGGGAAAAATGCTCTCTCTAAATGCTTTGCTGGAGATCTCGATCCAATTCAATTCCAATGTCTATTCCGTGACACCATACATCAAGCAGTTGTCTAGGAGGCCGTCGCAAAGAGCAACTAAATGCCTGACGAGGCGTCGACCCCCTCCCCTCCCCCCCCCCCCCCCCTCGGCACATCACTCAGCGTGGCACACACGAAGGCAAGAAAAAATGAAAACCAAGAAATGTAAACAACCATATGAAAACCCTAAGCACAACCAGTGCACACGAGATATAACTGCATAAATTCAAGAAAATAACAAATAACTTGCTTTGATAAAAAAGAAGCATAAAACATGACACAGCACATATCATAACACTCTAAAAAAATAAACCTGAGAACACAGTCACTCTTGAGAGTGACAGAAAGTACATATTCATGTTTCTTTTAAAGCCCCTGAATTGACACACTGTCTTCGATTATAGCCATCAGATCCAGGATGGTCATTTTAGAAGGATGGGTATTTGGTTAGATAGTTTTTGGTTGCCGTAGTTTGTGCGTACTTTTCCTCTGTGTAGTGGTGGATCTAAGATTGTAAGTATGTTCTTTCCAAAGGTACTGTTGAAAAGAAGGCTGTTGGCTCGGACTTTATTTCGCTGCTGGAAGCGATTAAAAAGATAATTTCTTTTTTTATAAAATTTCAGCAATGTTAATAACTGGTGCTTTCTGAAAAAGCGGAGCAGTAGCGACTCCTGCACGGTGCATTTTCTATTAAACGCAAGACTTGCTTTTGCAGTGTGTACAGGCTGTCTATATTTGTTTTTGTTGTTGTTCCCCTATACTAGTAGGCAGTAGTTAAAACGGTGAATGAGACCAATGCGTTAGTATAACTGTTTCTTTATTCGACGTGGCAATAAATGCTCCAACTCACTGCAGAGACTTCTACGCCTGTGTCTAGTTCTATGTCGAGCCGGCCGCCTTGGTTCAACCAGCCATGTGGAAACTCCACTCAATGTCATACATGCAAGTAAACTATGGTATTTATCTTGTAATGTTTATTTGCATATTTGGTAACACTCTGTATACTTACTCTTCACATATGTTTTCAATGTTTGCAGATTTTTCTAGAGGGTGTGCAGCCACCCCAGTAGAACGAATCATCAGTGCGTGAAGAAAGATGACCATCTTGTCACAAAAGTAAGAGGACGTCTTGTCGTCACTTCTGGTGCCACTGAGGTGCGGCTTTGAGTTGTGGTGAGTTCACACACTTGGCAATCATGCTGATGTGCGGCCAGTTAATTATTATTTTATAAAGTACGTTAAGGCTAAGACCTTGTATGTATGCCCATATTCGTTTCCTCTAAAGTTTTTTTGTCCAATAAAGGACCCGGGATAGTGGCCTTACTGCACTTGGCTTAATTGATTCTCCACAGGTTGTAGACTGGGTGTCGCCATACACTCACAGCTCCTAATTCGGTTTGATCATGGCATTTGAAGTCGCTTTGAGCGGTGTAGCACTCCGAAGCTTTAAATGCCGTGACAGCTTCTCGCCGACGATTGCTCCTTTCACTTTTTTAGTCGCTTTTTGTGCAAGATGGTAAATTCTTGTCTTGGAATAGCACTCCATAATTTGTCTAATAAACTTTGCTTATGATGTGTTCGGTCAAGGATGAGTGCTCGAGATGACGCTCCTGCAGCGATGAGAACAAGGTCATGTTGCTAGCTGCAATGTCGTCTAGCACGGCGTTTGTCATTGGTCAGCGACAGGTTGTTGGGTCTTAAGCAGTTGAGCTCTTGTACAGGCGAGCATTCTCCCGGAACATTTTTGTTTTTTCTTCCGGAGCATATAATGTTGACGCCTTTCCAGGATACAAATAAACCTCCAATTGGTTTTTGTTTCACGAGTATTGACATGTATGCACTTGTGTCAAAGCTGTTTCTCCAAAGTGATGTATTGCACTCGAGGCAGTTTTTTATGCCAATTCGTTAAAATATATCCAGCGATGCTGTGCAATGCACTTTCAGCATATAGTAATGAAAATGACCTCAAGGTCGGAATGCTGTTGTTGACATGGTCGTCGTCGGCTTGCGGAAGGGGCTGGTAGACGAACTTAAGTCTTCTTGCTTGAAGCAAGTCAAGCTCATCCACACTTCGGCGACGGCTGCTTTCCCCTTATACAGTATTGACGATTATGCTATCTTTGAGGTTGCTGTTTTCTACTGTCCATGTTGACTTCATGATAAACGAGCATCCGCTCGTAGGCTGCCATGAACTGTGCCACGGTAAGGTTGCTGATCTACCCCATCTTGCTGCCGATGGCGCAAAAGAGGAGTTCCTGGTGGTCCTGCGAGAGCTTGTATGTGAACAGGTACTTTATATGTATAGCCGGTTTACACAGGTGGCCCTCGCACACGCTCTGACGCTGTCCATGGCAAGCAATAATCCCAAGAAGTTGCCTTAAAGTTTTTGCACGAGGGTTCCTTGAATTTAGGTCGAAAAGTCTGTCAAACGTCTCTAATAAAGCTCACTGTTGGTGCGACGCCAGAAAACTGGGGCAGCTTGATGTCGTCGTCGCAGAACCTCAATGCATCTGTAACACTGGCACTTATCGTTTGTGCTGCGATAGATAATTTTATGTTCTGGCTCTCCCAGTTCACATGGGCATCTTAGCTATTTTCCGGCTCTCTTGCAAATTAATCAATGCGGGCAGGTGGGCCCACCTGATTTCTTGTTCTTCATCATCCTTGAGAACCTTCAGTGCTGTCAAAGCGTTCTGAATGAGCTTCAGCATATGGCATGCATCAAGGATAGCGTAGCCCCGGGGTCCGATGGGCGCAGGAAGAAGGAAACTCTCGGTGGCTTTATGCTGTGCACCAGTGCCTCAAACATGCCGATGTTAGCGTTAAGACCATCGCAGGCGAGGGCTATTATCAATACTCCGATGTCGTGGAGCTTCTTCGGAAAGATATTTACGATGTTTCTTGCACGCGCACCAGTTAGAATGTTGAACAAGAAGTATGCACATGAAACCTCTCCTGCTTGTGTGGAGGGCACTAACACGAAGAGCTTCGGTAGTGGCTGGTTGGTTGTCGTCAACGACACCAGTGCCCATATCTACAAACCCTTTGTAGCGCTGTCCATTCTATTCAATGTGTTTTCTGATTGCGATTTCATCTATCATTAGGCAGCATACTGCTCGCCGCTTTTACTTTCTTGACTTCTACTATGCTTTTCAGTGCTTCAAAAGCGTCCTGTTTGCATCCGGGCTTGCCGTTCACGGCCGAGTACCAGGTACGCAGGATGGACGTCTGGGGAAAGGCCACAGCGAACGTCTCGTGACATATTCGTATGCCTTCGTCGAGTAAAACTGGAACGCCAATTCAAACATGCATAGGCTTGGCGTGTATACTGCTCCCTTGTTAGCATTCCTGAGCTAGTTTTGATAGCCTTCATGTTCAGAGCTAGAGGTTAACCATACATTTGTTTCTTAGCACCGCTGCTGCGTCCTTTGGACACGAGCTGCTTGTCTTGAAGCTCTTCTAGAACTTTCTTGATTGAAGTAAATGCCCTCTATAGCCTTGCAAATCTTTTTTTAGCAATGTTTTCAGCTTTGTTGTTGTGCTTCGAGGCAGGTTCAATGGCACACGCCAGTCTTCGGTGCTTCTTAATCCATCGTACGTTTGGCCGGGAAGGTCCCGAAATGGCGTACTACAGCTGTCTCAATGTTATATGTGGTGCGGACCCAGTCATTTTTTTCTGGATCTGTTTTTGTCTGTGTGGAGATTTTCTTTCATTTTGGGCCTGAGAGAATAGAGGTTTAGAAAAGGTAGTCAATAGCAAGTATTAACTTCGCAGTAAAATATAAAAATACACATGGAGTGTATAACCAACTAGCATACTCCATCAAATTATAATTTTGTGTTCAATATTCAATATATTTTTATTATCTTGGACTGATGTAATAATGTATTATCTCGCACGTCTCCCACTCTCATGATCGCATTCGTAGTCTCGAGTTTATTTGTTCATCAAAGTCATATACTGTAAATAACATTATTTTCAACGGGATTAATATTTCGCTGATTTAATTATCATCCCCAACTTCCTTGGACATCAACGCCTCGGCACATGCACTTAAATGAGAATTTCAACTGAACAAGAAACATTGAAGTGTTCACGGGAATATTTTAAATTATAGTCCATAAAACAACAATAGGCAACAATTAAACTTTTTGGATGCATATAGTTTTTGTTCCACGGCTTTTACAAAATTTTTCTGCAGTAAATCCTAAGGGCCACATACACACATTTTCTAGATAAAATATCATAATGTTCAGCGAAAGACTGCAATTGCCTACGGGTATCACTACGACACAAATCAATTAAAATGTCGATACTTCAGTAGAAAACTTTTTTATTCCACGGAATGCCTCAAAAAGTATGGTCATGGTGCGAGTTTTCTGGGAATATTTCGCGAACGCAACATGTCGCGATTTAAGGTGATATGGTATGTATTTATAGTCATGGGGTGATTAATTCGACGGTCATTGTTAACGGCTGATATCTTTAAAGTCTTGAAGTTCGTGAGCATTATCACCTCGGAAAAAATTAAGTCGTTTACAGCAGTTAATTCAGCACATCTAGACCATGAAAAAGCTCGGAGCTGACACTTAGAGGCTGCTTGCGCGTCGGAATGCGAAAGCCCTACACGCAGCGGATTCCACAAGCAGCGCGCCACGTCTTCGCTTTTCCACACGGCCTCCGGCGGGCGACAGCACGCTTCCCCACTGCGCAGGCGCGGTTGGCCCGCCGCCGGCTCCATGGCTTCCACGATGCATCTGGGTTTGCTGTGCTTTCTTTGTGTTTATTTCTGAGGCGAGTCCGCTTTGATCTTGAGACGGCCCCGCCGGCTTCTGTGACGAACTATCTGAAATGACGCGTCGCAGCCAATGGGAATTTAAGGCTCGTTTTTGCTGCCACAGACAACACCGGCTTCGCTTTATGGGACAGTTAATGCTTTTGAATTAAAACTCGAGTTGTTCATCATATGCAGCAGGAGTGCAACAAATATCATGTGCTTTTAGTTTGGTTTTTTAATCCCGTTATAATTCGTGACTACCTTTTGCGTCATTTTTCAAGGCGTTGAAGCGAGTTGAGGTTGCATCGGTCCTCATCCTGGTTACCCGCCCGGTACGAGACAAAGCCAGTCATCAGTGAAGCGCTCACTGCCAGAGAAGATATCGCCTTGCTGGTCTCCAGTTTCTTTTTCAAGCGTTGGGCGAGATCCACTGCGCTAGAAGTGCGCAGGACGCGTCACAGGAACAGCCAGAAGGTCGTCATGGAACAGCGCTCATACACCGGCCGCGGCCCCATTTCATTGAAAGATCTGATTTCAGTTGGAGCACTTGTGATATTTTTTGGACAAAAGCTGTCATATCTCGTGAAACGAAGGATCCGTTTTTCGTCACGGGCGGTTTCCGGCACTTCAATACCGAACAGCCCGGCTTTATCCAGGCGGAATGAATTCAGCAGGCAAGGTGCCCGCACAAACAATGAAATGGCGCCTCGAAAATCAAAGCGTACGGGTGTCTGATAACAAATTTACTCTTTCTGTTAAACAAACTCCTCTTTGCTAAAAAAAAAGCGCGTTAATTGCCAGTACGGTGTGTCTGTATGCGTGAAACGCCTCCAGTGCCATGACAAACGTTTAGCGATCAATACTCTGAGTTTTCAGTCGGACGGACGCCTACGATCTGGTCTTCTCTCGTCGAGATAGTGTATCGCGTACCATGTGTAAAACGCTGATAGTTGTTTCTAGAATGAAGCCATACTACCAGTACAGTCGAACCGATAAATCCTGGCGATCATCCAGAGGCTCTTCCGCTGCTCTCGAGCTCCTCTGCCTCAGTGCGCACAGGTGGCTCGAGCTCAATATTGCCTACCCCACTCCTTCTCGCCTATCCCCTCGGTCACGCTACGTCTCTCATGTTAACCAATCAGCGTCAGGCACCTCACCCACTCCTCCCCAGCCGTCAACCAATCAATGTCGAGCATCGCGGCCACGCTTTTATCTTGGCTTCATAAAATGCCGAACACCTAGCCAAAGAACATTTCACGTTAAAACATGGGACAGGTGTCGAGTTGCTGTCTGCCGGACGCAGAGCGGATGTCCGGCAGGGTTTTTTCTTCCAAAATTTCACCTCAAACCCTAGACGATGTGTCGTGACATGCTGAAAAAGAAACTCACTTAATTATCTAAATGGTCTGGGTTCGATTCCTGCCTGGCGCAACGCTTATTTACTGCGATCGGCTCTCCCTCCCTCCCCTCCCCTTACACACACTCAAAACCAAACGGTGTCGAGCCTTGCGGCCACGCTTTTATATAGGCTTCACGAAATGCCGAACACATAGTAAAAAAGTGTCACGTTAAAACATTCTCAAAACAGACTGTGTTTGTGTTGAGAGTTATTTAAAGCAAAAAGCGGGGCTTTTGAAGCATGACGACAACGATCCGAAACCGTTGAGTGTAATTTAATAACCTTCTTAAGAGTTACTGGCGACTGCTAATTCTGTCTCACTATTTCTGCGAAACCCCATAAAAAGTTTCTTTACAAGACAATTGACACAAACTTCAAAGTGTTTTTTTTTACTCCTCTCATATGCATGCATGTATTTCGTGGTCTCAATCGATGGCCGCCGGTGACGCAGCTTTGCATCCCGGTATGCGATCCGGCCTCGCACAATAGCGTTAAGTGGTATCGACTTGTGCCGCTAAATAAGCTACGCTTCAGAGTAACGACACTTGGCCATATTGTGTCGTTAAAATCATGGTTGCCAGTTACCTGAAGCTTTATCTGAAATCACAAGAAACGCCCTTCCACCATCCACAAATGTTTAAACAGTTCGCGACAGAGAAAAGCAATATTGCATGAGTTTCTTAACACCGAATCAAATGCTGAGGAAGTCGCATTTTTGAATCATGACGATCGGCAGTTGCGTCTGCTCTGCATACGAGCCAAAATGGCGGCGCCCACAACGATGTACGGGGAACGGAGTGCCGGTACCTATAGACGCAGCTCATTCAGTGGCTCTAGTATCGACTAGCAAGGATGTCATTGTCGCTCCAGGGCCAATGATACTGCGGCATGAGCCGATGAAAATATCAAATCCCGAAGCAAGAAGCGTGCTCATAATAGGCCCGCCCCGCCTCGAGTTTCTTAAGCTGCCGGGAACTACAGCTAACCCTACCAAGAATGGAGCGCACATGCCCCGCGATCACCGGTCGTCATGCCCCCGAACAACACACGGGCACGGGCTCAGTCGTGAGATCATGACATGATGCTATGACCACGCGGTCGAGTCACGTTATGGCGTGATCGTGATATCGTGGGGTCACTCGCATCGCAAGGGAAGGCTCTAGACCAGGGGTCTCAAACACGCGGCCCGCGGGCCGAATGCGGCCCGCGACTCGTTGGGGACGCGGCCCGCAAGTAACCAGCTGCGAGCCTTTGTTTCCATGTCTTGAGCACTAGAAATTGCATGCAACATAATAATGTAATGTCACTGATTAAGTTATGTTACATACGTAGCTCTGCTCTTATAATATTATCAAATTGTTTCGTTTTCATTTTTGATCCCCAGCTTTTTGTCACTTGAGCTGCAGGAACTCTCGCTCAGCAGCAGCGATTGCCGAATATAAAGCTATGAGCTTAGAATTCTCGCTTTCAGAAATTTCACCATATAAATACAAGTATTTTATCAAAATGCTTATATAAAAATCGCCATGAACGCAATAACTGTCGTATAAATAAATGTTTTTTTTTTCGAGTCGGCTTGAGTTTGAATACTTCACGATGAATTTAACGACGGGAACTACAGTATGCGCACAATTCTGTCTTATAAAAAAATGGCAGCATGGTCGCGACGCGGAGTCATTTTACTTCTTGTTATCACAGGTAAGTGCCGAAAGTAGTCCTCAAAACGAATCAAACCTAGAGGTGTGACAAGCAACAGCGTAAAATTCCTTCTTCATACCCCCCCCCCCCCCCCCCCCCCACACACACACCTTACATTGGCCCTCGACCTTTCGGGGGTTGGATATCTGGCCCAAGCACTCAAACGAGTGACCCCTGCTATAGACGACTACGCAACAAGCTGTCAATAGTACCGATAACTTGTTGGCGTGAGGGGGAAGGGGAAGGTGCTTTTCTTAGACGGGGAGCAATTTTGGACTTATGGAACGACAAAAACGTCTCTAAGTCATAATGTTTCAGTGGTAGCGAAATTCTTTGGTCGCACTATTCCGCTTTCATCGACGGAAATGAAAGCATAACGTCAGAATGCAACTTGGACGGTGTTGGTGTTAAGCACAATGGCTTCAAGTTTTCGCCGTCCTTGTTGCACATACCGTTGAGCTTATCGTTTGATGCTCCTGGCCATACACCGTCGCAAGTAGGAATCATGAAGCGGCAGTCCCACTGCTCGTACATCAAACAAAAGAGACACAGTGTTCGCGGCAAACACGATCGCAGGGGCCCGAAACTCGTCAAACACAAAGTTGGAGCCGAAAGTTCGCGGAGCGCGCCGATTGGACGTCGGCGAAAAAGAACGCGAAGTCATCGTCGTGATAGCCCAATCGAAGCGCTCCGTCAACTTCGGCCCCAACTTTGTGTTTGACGAGTTTAGAGGCCCAGAACCATCTGCGGACACGCCTCAAGTATGTTCGAAGCATGTTTGCTTTATACGTATGTATGAACACGTCTGTGGAGCAGAGGTCGACATTTTAGCTCGCCCTCACTCACCCTCACCCTCACAGCCATACTCACCTAAGCCCCTCGCTCCACCCTCACCCTCACAGCTACACTCACCTTCAGCCCCTCACTCACCCTCATCCTCACAGTCACACTCACCTTCAGCCCTTCCCTCACCCTCACTGAACCTCACGGCTCTCACGCCCCTCACACACGCATGGCCCCTCATGCCCCCACGCACTCACGGCCCTCACGCACTCATACCCCTCACGCCCCTCACAAACTCATGGCCCTCACGGACTCACCGCCCTCACGATCCTCACGCACTCATACCCCTCACGCACTCATGGCCCTCACGCACCTCACGCACTCACCGCCTTCGCGCACTCATGGCCCTCACACTCCTCACGCACTAACCGCCCTCACGCATTCATACCCCTCACGCACTAACCGACCCTCACGCGCTCATGGCCCTCACACCCCTCACGTATTCATACCCTCACGCACTCGCGGACCTCACGCCCCTCACGCACTCACCGCCCTCACGCACTCACCCCCCTCACGGCCTTCACGCGCTCACTACCCCTCACGCACTCGTGGCACTCACGCCATTCAGGCCCGCTTCAGACGGGGCAATTTCGTCCAGCAACTTGACGTCGCAACACCAGCAACACGGGCCGCCCGCGTTCACACGCAGCAACCAATTGCTGCAATTTGCCATCATCATCATGAAATTTTATTTTTCTTGCACTATTTAGACACACAATTACGCGCTATAAACGGGTTTTATGTCATTTAAATCTCGTTGAGAATACTAACTCATCTTTCTGAAACGGTTGATTTCCAAAAACGATTAATTTCAAACCAGAACCAAGTGTTTTGTTGTCATCATCACCGGCACGAGGTATCACGTGAAAATATTGCGTCCCCGATTGGCCTGCAGCCGCTTCAAAAGTCTTCGAATTGCTCCGAGTTGCTCGCTTGTTTCGAACTGGACCCGATCTCAGCAATTCGTGTCGATCTAGAGAAAGCTAGGGAACAACCCGCCAGCAACACCAAAATTGCTGAGAAAGTTGCTCCGTCTGAAGGGGGCCTCACGCACTCACCGCCCTCACGCCCTCACGCCCTCACGCACTCATGGCCCTCACACCCCTCACGCACTCACCGCTCTCATGGCCCTCACGCACTCACCGCCCTCACGGCCCTCACGCACTCACGGTCCTCACAGCCCTCACGGCCCTCACTCACCCTCACACTCATGAATTTTCCTGGTTCAGAAACTCACTCACCCTCACCTCACCTGTGAAGATGAAGGTGAGTGAGGTGGTGACGGCCCTCATGAGTGCGGTTTACCGGAGGTATGCTGTGGAGACAGTTTGTTTTTGTATGGCCAATGTGACCATCACACAAGGAACGTCTCGGACAGTGTCTGCAGACTTTGTGTTGCATTATGTATTAGCCTTGCGACTGCGGCCTACGACCCTGAAATACCTCTGTCATCGATTCCCCGGATCCCCAAAGGGCGGCAGGTGCCCCCTCCCCTTGCACCCGGCTCCGTAATCAATGTAGAGCGAAAGTCGTCTGCTTCTTTTGCGGGGCTTGCGGTGACGTCAGAACAACGCAGAGTTATGATTGGCTCTGATTGAAGGATAGTGGGTAGACCTCGCATCAAGCTGCCTTGAGGTCTACCCACTATCCTTCCATCAGAGCCAATCAGAGCTCGGCGTTCTGACATCAGCCCCAACCACTAGAAAAGAAGCAGACGAGCTTGCGCTCTGCATGCACCACTCAGGTATCGGCAGCCGCGACGTCATACTCGCTGCCACATTACCACCGCTCGATGCTGGGCGTGATCTGGTGTATGCTAATACCCTATCCGGTCACATGGTAGATGGCACCACCCTCGTCAGCTAATTGAAAAGTGATCGTTCCACTAGAGTCACCGAAGAAACGTATAGGGGTGGCAAGTCCCTCGAACATATCACCATCGCTCACCAGCCAATCAGATTGCGGCATTCGTTAATAAGAACGAATTGCGAAGCGAGAAGCTCGATCATGATAGGCCACGTCCGGCACATGGTAAGCTGTCGGTGACAATATGAGTAATTAATCGAATTACTGACCTATGATTAGCGCGATCGGGTACACTCTCCCTGGTACTCGTTACTCCTGTAAACAGTATAGTCCCGGAAATCCTTCATCTTATCTCTATCTGAGTCGCGCAGAGACGTGATAAACGCACGCGGTCATTTCCTCGATTTATTTGCGTCTATGTTACGTTTGTGTATCCTTTTTGTCCCTGACATCGACGAAAGAAGGGGCGTGGCGACGTTTGAACAATGTTTCGTCGGCCCCATCTAGTAAGACTGATTAAAAAAAAGTATCTTCTGCCTCGAACAACATGCTCGTTTGTTCTCTTTGTTCGTAAACTTCCCCGACGGCGCCAGTTTGCTGGTTGACATGTTAGTGAACAAAAAAGAAGAAGAGGGGTAATTTTCGGGCCTCTGTCGTCTGGTTCCTTCCTATCTCGTCTCGCTTCCGATTAATTATTCGTGGCTGTAAATAAATCCTGCGGAAAGTCGTCGCCGCTGCCTACGAGCTCCTTCGACTGTCGCCCGTGGTGCTGTGTAACTGCGGCGACGTCCGCCGCTTTTGGATATTTTTCCCGGGTTGGGCGGCTTGTCGCGCGGGATTTGGCTTTTGGCGACGCAAGCGAGGGCCTTTGGGGATCAAGCTTTGTTTCCGAGTCTCGATCTGAGCTCTCGGCTGCGAGCGAGCAATTAGTAATGGCTTCAGTTTCCTTTTGAACGCTGTCGTACGCTCGCGTGTGTTCGTGATTGAACTTGAGGTGATATCGATTGACGGCGATGTCTTAGTCGGGAGTTAAGACCGAGACCCCGTGGGTCGTTAAGACGACGTGAGCACGTGATTACGCCGGTGGGGTCCGCCGAAACCAAAACTCGCCGTTGTTGCAACTTTAAATAAAAGTCCAGTCAACGTATACATACGAAACGAGCCGACCGCTGCCAGAAGTCGTTGAATAGAAGAGGTTTGGAAAGGACGATATTTTATGCATTTAAGTCGAGCCTTCTTAGGTGCTGTCGGTTTCATTTCAGCGAATGAGTGGTGATCTACAAAATGACTGAAAACTTTCATGACCTTCGAATAAAAATATAGCAGTGAATCCGTAGGCATGGTGAACATTCAACAATTTGGGTTCTGCATGATCCAGACTTAAACGAAGTCTGTTCATTTATCGGGAAAACATTGGGTTATTTTCCTTCTTTTTATACACTGATGTCGTCTTTTTTTAATGCCAATATTAATGCGAATAGCATTCTTTGGATACTTCACGCACTTTTCGTCTATGTATCTATCTATCTATCTATCTGGCTATCTAACCTCTTACGCCGCGGGTCGATAAATAAATAAAAAGACCGGCGCCGGCTGGGATTCGAACCGTTGACCCTTTGATCAGCAGGCAGACGCGCTAACCACAGAGCTATGAAGGCAGTCATTCAACGCACTTAAACGGTTGTTTATATCTTTGCCATAGGACGCGCTATAGCGCTGTCACAGCTACGGTGGTGCGTTCCATGCACGAGGGCTCATTCCGCTCTCGCGAGGCTGAGCACGGCCGCTAGCTCACCCTCTCCCGCGCTCGGGAGAGGGTGATGTAGCGGCCGTGCTCAGCCTCACGAGAGCGGAATGAGCCCTCGTGCATGGAACGCGCGCGCACCGGTGGCTGTGACAGCGCTGTAAAGCGCGTCCTATGGTAAAGATATAAACAACCGTTTAGAGTACCGTTGGTTGAGACTAGCTGAGACGCCAGAAAGTCTGGTCGGTACCATTTTTGAGTGTTTGTGCGTATGGCGCGTGCTTTGCTCGCCTTCCTAAGTGACACAAACGCACGTGCTGGGCTGCGGAGATCGTGCGCAGGGCTGTGAAAGTGTCAACAAATTTAGAATCGCCTCAAGAGTGGGCTGGCGTATCTAGAGTGTGCCGGCCACCTGACGAACGCGCATAACTCCGCACCGTTTGATGCTATTCGCATTAACGTAGATAATCATTCCCAAAGGATGGGTTCTGCTGATTTTATTCTAAATTAAAACACAAATTACCTTGCCACCACCACCACAAACAATAACAAGGTGTTTGAGTAAAAAATAAATAAAACATAAACGAGGTACAAACAACTTAAAATAAAGATAATAGACAGTTTTAGTATAGCGTTGCTGGCTCTTACGTACGCAATACGCAATAGTATAGCGTACGCTAAAAATGACCTGCTCGGACCGAATTTAGTTGTGCGTTACGTTTTCGAGTGAACACCGCGCATGATCTTGGTTAAATTTGCTAGAGCCGTAGAATTCCGCGTGCTTATAGCGCAACCATGCTCCTGAAAGAAATATTGAAAATGAAAACGTGTCCAATCATTTTATTTCAAATTAAACCAAGCCGCAGCTGCCTCGTCAAGCGCGCTTTTCTGCGGGGTACAGAGGCTACGAGTACGAGTGCGTAGCCAAATTCGATCACGGAGCCTCCGTCAGTCGTCCCGTGGAAACGGCAGCTTTTATCAATGCTATCGCGGAATTAAATTCATGACCTACTGATGTCCAGTGCATAGCGAGAACTTCGGCGATTTCTTTAGAGTCGTTCGTCCGTCGGCGATGAACTGTGCGAATAGGCTTAGCGTTGAGCAGATCGCAGCGTTGACGCACATTCCGAGCGGCGAACATTTTCACTGTGCACTCCTTCAGCTGCACGGCGATCTGATTCGACCGCCGTAGGTCCCGGAAAGAATTGCCGAGCTGAACACCACGCAATTTCACGTAACACAGAACTTCGAAAACACCACGTCGCCCTTGCTGCGCCAGTCGAGGTAACCGCCATCTTGAAACTGGCGCTCTCGTTGGGTCCGAGATCTCTCGAGAGCGTCCCGCAGAGCCCGCTAGCCCGCCACGCAAAATCCCCAGCGTTGCGTGCGTACGCAATACGCTAGCTCTTCTATTGCGTTCTGCGCACGCGCACTCCCGACCCGCAATTTTATTGCGTACGCAAGGCTTTAGCGTACGATCCACTAAACCGTCTAATAGCTCTTGCGTGCGTCGTGCTATTGATACGGTAAAAATTCCTGCTTTAACTTATTTTGCACTTGTCGCTTTATTTCACGAATTGATAGTGAGTCAAGGGGTGGGTCAACCTAGCTTCGTGAGTAGCGTGAACGAGCTCAGTGACACGCACATGCCTGTAGTGCGATAAAATAGTAACATCTGACTTTACTCGCCAGTGGCACTGTTAAAAAGAATGAATGCCGTTTACAACTCCCGGTAACGCCGAATTAGAGCGCAGCTCTTGAAAAGGAGGACGGGGAGGGTACCGAGGAAGGGTATACCCTCCTCCTCATCCTGTCTGCTATCTCCTACCTCCCGAGCGGCGTCGCCGTCGCCTCACGAGGGTCACGCGACGATAATGATGACGTCATCGTGATGACGTTATCAGTGACATCACGTGATGTCATCCCGATGACGTCATCGTCATCGCCACTGATGACGTCATCGGTGACGTCACCAGTGACATCAGCCCTCCCTAATGCATTGCGCGATTACCCCGACGGCGACGCCGCACAAGCCGGAAATGAGCGCCTCATCATCACACACGCTTCAGGGATTCCGGGTTCATCAGAATCGATAGGTATTCCTTCAGGAGTGGAATGCGCCACGAGCATACTTGAATGAAATGCTTTAAATAGGTTCTGTTTTTTTTTAATGCGAGCATACGTTGGTGCACTTCACGACCGTTTTGAGATCGTTCGTTCTTGGTAATAACTTACCTTGCTGGCTCACATCTTAGAAATCCTCAAAAATATGCTCGTGCGACGTCTATTTTCCCACTAAAAGGTGATCGAAGTTCGTGCCACGCCCCTTTCAGAGCGGGAAAGTCTGGAGTACATATTCACCGGAGGTGCCGGCGCGCCTCCGTTTGCGATTAGCTGACACGCGGCGGTCGTCGCGCCGCCGGCGCACTGCCCGCTGATTCTGTGCTCCAGATTTTTCCGCTCTGAAAGGAGCGTGTCACAAACTTCTCTTACACTTTTAGCAGGGAAATAGACGCCGCACGAGCATAATTTTTCGATTTCTGGGATGATAATATCGCGTAGAGTGAGTTATCACGAAGAACAGACGATCTCAGAAACGTCTTGAGTGCACCTTTAATTGTCCCATGGAGAGCAGCCGGCGTTGTTTGTGACCTCAGAGAACGGGAAACTAATGAGGGACGTTGTTTGTGACCGTGAAAAACGTGCAACTAAAGAGAGGGTGGCGCGCGCTCGGCAGCCCCTCTTGGGTCACGTGTCAGACTCTCTTCGCCCCCTCCTGGGTCACGTGTTTGAGCGTGGCTGGAGACCCTGAGGGGGCCGGGGGTGGTGGGTGGGGGGGAGGGGGGGGGTTAATGGCGAGCTGGAAATTCCTGGCACCTCCTGCTGGGCCACCGCTCTCGTGTCAGGCTGGGGCTTTTAAAGGCATATGGAAACCAAATTTGGAGCTCATTTCTTTGTTTCAACACGACGCAGGTAGCAGTAGAACCAAAGAAACATAAATATTGCGCTAGGAAACGCAAGAAAACATATTTTAAAGTGAATTAAACGATAATCAAAAACCACCTGGTAGTTGGTTATGAAGCTTCAATGGAATGTCGTGACGACAACATGCCACTGAAAGCAGCGCCACAGCGGTATGTCCACTCACTGGTATAGATTGCCTAGGCCTGAACGCAGTACCACTACCGAGGCGTCTTGGTGGAAAGTTCGGAAAAATTCGGAGCGTTGCCATGGTTGCCAGATCACGTTTATGTGTGTTTCAACTTTTCCTGATATTAAATTCACTAAATTCTACAAAGCGCACAAAATATTGTTGTAATATAATATCATAGTAATGAATGAAATGTTCCGCTTTGTTTTTAAGATTTCGGATGTTTTGTCGAGAACGGTAACCAGACATCGCGGGAAAATTGGTTTCGGTTCCGGATTACGACCAAAATAGGCATGCTTGGTGCACGTGGAAATACAAGCGCATGTTTTCATCGTCCGGGCGGTTCGGCGACAGTCGGTTGTGGGGCAGGCGGGTTGAAGAGACTTTCTTGGGCACGAGGAGCCTCCGGCGTTGTCGGCGGGGTCATGGCAGTGACCACCGCGGCTGCCCTTGCGGCGAAACACAAGCGCGATAAGTTCCTCGTGGATCTCGTCAGGCTTGGCGTGGCCACCCCATCCCGGCGGGATTCGGCGGACGTGCAGCCGGTGCAGCGGCGGGTCGACGGAGCGAGGTGCTGTTTACGCGAAGATCGCGTTCTCGTACTTCGGGGTTCCCGGAGACCGGAGACGTCGACCGTGCTCGCCCAAAATTCGCAGCAATCCCCCCCCCTTCCCGCAAGAGATCGATGCGGTACGTGCTGTTCGGCAGAAGGACATTTTGTGCCCATAATTACGGTCAAAATAGCACCAGTAGCATACCCCACACAAGTGAGTATGTTCGATTCGATTATCTTCAACGTGTGTCCACTGCGGTATTGTTATCGGAACACGGGAAACAATCTGAAACGCCTTGCGCCGTACTATCACAGTCTCCTGTACTGCATTTGTACCTTTCTAGTTAATTATATCTGAATTAGTGTTTGTTTCTGAACAATAAAGTTGCGTTGGACACCCCTGCGTTGTTTCTTTTTCATGAAATAAAGTTCACGTATGCAAAACTTGCTACCGAGAACAGGGAAACGACAGTGCGACGTTTTTCTTCGCCGGTACGCGGTCGAAGTTGGGACTAGCAACACTTTTCATCGCTCTCGCGTTTTACGCAGCTCTGGAGAAGGAGACGAATCATTTCCTTGCCTGAATATATTTATTGCGCGCTGCGCCACATTATGAATAATACACAGCATTTCGCTACATTTTATTTTACCGACCACCGCGAAACCGCGCAGAAACCGAGACCGTGCATTGGTTAGGCCTACGCCAGCCACACCGATCAGCTCAGCTGGACCTGGGCCCGTTGAAGTAAACAAGACAAAATCTGGTCATATGCAATAACAGTACCTAAAAAAAAAAACACAACTGACCGCATTCGCAAGGTTTACGACAAGGTTTACGCTGCCTTCTGCAACCAGCGGCGAACCTGACGAATCTCCGAATCTGTCCGAGTCTCCGGTGATTCGTCCCATCACTACTGTTGACGTCTTCGTCTTCGCTAATGTCATCGTACCCACTGCCGCTGCCACCACTCTCGTCATGTTGACCCGCCATCGCACACTCAAGGCAGCTGAGGCAGCTCCGACACCTCTGCGGCTCTGCCAGCTCTGCGCTCTGCCGGCTCCGCGATATCTACAGCCCTTGGGTACTTCGACAAAGCGAGATTGTAACGCGTTGACGCCTCCAAGCGGCAAAACTCGTCACTACGGTACGCTTGGTCCTCCGAGGCATGATGACGTCAAGACGTCTGCCGGATCTCCCGAGACGCATCGCGCTCTTCGATGGCTGATTTTGAAGCGCTCGCCAAAATCCCGGCATTTAGAACCAAAAATATAGCCATCTGCTCAAAATACGACCGTGCGATTATTCATTACAGGCTTAGCTAATCATATTGAACCCATTTCTTGATGTTTTCTCTATATTTCAAGTTTCGATTCTGTATCCCTTTAAGCAAAACTGAGTCGAGATTTGTATTCCGATCGCTGTAAAAACATGATAAACAATTTTCTCAATACTGTTAACCCTCAAAATAAACATTTAGGCCCCCCCCCCCAAAAAAAAAAAAGAATAAGAAAAATAGCACCGCGGTTGACGGGTTTTAGTGGAGGCATTGCGAAGCTGGCCGAGTTTCTGTCGTTAAAGCACATTTTGGACTTAAAACAGAACGAAACATAACTTATATCTTCGGTACTGCTATCAAAGATCAATAAACAAATATTCGTGCGCTGAACTTAGTTAAAATTTAGACGTAAAACTATAAGGTCACGTGTCTAGGTGGTAAAAATGTTCAACATGGCGGTGGCCGATTGGGGGTCACTTTCATCTGCCAGTTTATCGCTCTAAGTTCTCTACTTCGTTGCATAATCCGCTCCATGGAGTTCAGCATTTAGACTGCGAAACGCCCGCGTCCTGCGTTTGGCTCTGCATTCCAACGCGTTTGTCAAGTGCGGCGGATTAAACAGAACTCGGCCTTCTGTCGTACACGCGCTGTCACCTCGCCACCTCTCCCCCAGTTTCTCGGCGCGTAGCGTTGAGTTAGTGCTGTGATGTATGTATGAACGGGCCTTTAGTTTAAATAAATGAGAGAGAGAGAGAGAGAACAAACTTTTATTGACGGAATATGAGAATTCCTCAGAGCGCGGTCCTCGTTGTGGCCGTTGTGGCGGCGACCTCCTTAGCCCTTTCCACCAAGGCGCTTTGCACCTCAGGGTCGGAGCTTCGGAGCGAGGTCTCCCACTCATCATGGGATGGGATTGAGGGAAAAGGGTCTTGTGGGCAAGCCCATATTATGTGGGGCAGAGTGGCTTTGTCTCCACATAGGGTGCATTCCGAGGTGGGGTACATTGAGGGGAAGATGTGGGTGAGGATAGCGGGGTTAGGAAAAGTGCCCGTCTGGAGTTGGCGCCAACTATGGGCCTGCTCCAGGGTAAGGGACTTGTCGGCTGGCGGATAGACCTGACGGGAGAGGAGGTAGTGCGTGGTGATTTCATGGAAGCTGGATGGACGGTCCCTGGCGGATCTGGCCCCGTGATAGGGATGGAGGCTAGGCCCTGCCCGGATAGTGTATCCTCGGGCTTGTTCATGGGCCGCCTCGTTTCCCTCGAGACCAGCGTGCGCGGGTGTCCAGACCAGTCTGACGGGGGTCTGGGGCGGGTTTCTGTGAAGAATTTTGAGCGCTGGCTTGGAAATGCGGCCAGCTGCGAAATTTTGGAGGGCGGTTTTAGAATCCGTGATGATCACTGAGGGGGTTGGGATCACAGTGAAGGCGAGGGCTATGGCTACCTCCTCCGCCGTCTCCGGGTCAGTGGTCAGGACGGTGACGGCGTCGATGGGGAGTGTAAGTTGTCAGTCACCGCCGCCGTGAAAGCCCCATGGTGCCTGTATTCTGCCGCGTCCACATATAGGACACCCGGGTTATCCCCGTAGGTTCTTTGCAGTGAAATAGCGCGTTGTTTCCTGCGAGCAAGGTTGTGGGTGGGGTGGACGTTTCGAGGTAGCGGATTTGCTATAATTTTGTTGTGGATGTTGGGCTTGATGGGGGATTTGTCTTGGAGGAGCTTATGACATCCAATGTTTAGGCTGGCGAGTATGTGCCTACCAGTGGGGATGCGGGAGAGTCTAGTCAGTTGGGCAGCACGATGTGCTTCTATTAATTCGTCCAGGTGATTATGCAAACCGAGTCCTTCCAGTTTGGCAGTTGGAGTGCTAGGCGGTAGGCGTAGTGCTATTTTGTAGGCCTTGCGGATCAAGGTATTAACCTTATTGGTGAAGGCTGGCGTGAGGCGTAGGTATGGGGTCGAGTATGTTAGCCGGCTTAGGACGAATGACTGTAGGATGCGTATGCGATCCTGTTCGTTGAGGCCTTTATGTTTATTTGTCACCCTTTTCAGTAGGCCTATTGTTTGATTAATCTGACTTTCTATTCGCTCAAGGAATTTGTTATTGAGCCTATTCGTCTGGATCTGCAGTCCCAAGATTTTGAGCTCCGAGACCACTGGGATTGGCCTGCCATTGATGTGTAGTTCGATGTCAGCGTTGTTTTATTTCCTAGTCTTGGGGTTAAATAAATGAACAATATAAGTTTTAGTAGCATTTGATATATGAAGTTTTGGATACATATGTATTTTGAGTGTGGGTTGCATCTCGCCAGTCTTCTGTGGCATAATTCGACAAGCAGGTGCATTATGTTTGGTTGATGTATTTTACTTTTACCTTGTTGCTAGTATTGTTTTCTTGAACCAATAGCTCATGCCTCTCATACTTTTTTAATTTCATCACTTTTGCTTTCTGTAAAAATATATAAAAAAAATACGGAGGTACGAGTCAAATCCTGCGTGTCGTGTGTGTTCATTTGTTATCTCCTTGCTATCTGGTGCGATGTTTTTCACCATGTTTGGCTCTCAACCTGCTCTAGCTTGTACCTTACTCCTGTTGGAACATTTAGGCACAGTCGCCCCCTTAACGCCATACTATCTTCTATTAATATTGAACTGCCCTGCAAGCGCGCATATCCTTTTCCCCGACAGCTATGAGCTGTGTAAAGGTATATTTTATGATTATCTAAATAACGACGAAGGCTATCATGCTTCAACCTTTATTTTATAACTATGTTATTGAGCCAGACTCGTGAAACATGGTTTATAAGTATCCTTAGTGATGATAGAAACGGATGGTTTACGTTCTTTCCAACATTATTGGCAACTTTTACAACTGGACAGCGTTTGACCAAACTTCTCGATGGACGCATTGATTTTTATGCAAGTGACGCAATTACTCTTTCATCCGGTTGTCATAGCGTATTTGTAGCGCGGTAATTAGGTATTGGAATAGTATAAACTAATGGCGTATTGGCGCCTGCATCTTTTTGCACAAAAATGAGTAATGTTACGACTAGGTGCCTCAATGTCCTCCTGTTTATGGTGATGCCACCCTTTGTAGTACCCAATGCCGACAGCGCGCACTCACGGGTAGAAATACAAAGAAATCAACGAAAACAAAATGTCGCCATAACGCAGTCAGCGCCAGAAACGCGTGCGGGGACACGCTCTTTCACGCGCTTCTGAACAGAAAAGAAAATAAACGTGTGGGACAAAATGGCCAGATGTCTCCATCCTAAGCAAAGCGCACATGAAGGCCCCAGCCCCTAAGAGCGCTTTTGCGGAAATCCCCCAAGCGCCCGCGCAGCGCGTAGAAATTGTGGGAGAGATTGTCCCTCGCTCTGGCCGGTTTGCCTTGAGATCGCATTGCCTTGTCGCTTGTCTCCTAATCCTCTGTTTTTGCGATTGCATAACCTATTTTTATCTATTCCAGTGTATTTTCTATTGCTTCTAAGTGTTTATGTTCTCTTCTGCGCGTGATATTTCTTGTATATATATCAGTATTTGTGTCTTTATTTTGCCTTTTTCGACGGGAGTGCCGACGGACAAATGAACAGCTAACAGCGCGATAGGAATTGGTAGCAACGGTAGTACTCACCCGGGGAACGACGCGCGAAGCTTCGTGTTGTCCGTCGGCACTCCCGTCGAAAAAGGCAAAATAAAGACACAAATATTGTATATATGCAAGAAATGTCGCGCGCAGAAGAGAATATAAACACTTAGAAGCAATAAAAGATACACTGGAATAGATAAAAATAGGTAATGGAATCGAAGAACAGAGGATTAATAGGAGACAAGCGACAAGGCAATGCGATCTCAACTTCTCAAGGCAGATCGGCCAGGCGACGGACAGTCTCTCCCACAATTCCTCGCGTGCAGGCCGGGGCGTCTGAGAAAATTGCAAATCGTCTATTACGGCACGTGGATCCGGTATTTTGGACGAGGAATAAGCTGCAAGACGGATTCCCGACGGAAAGGCCGACGGCCATATGACGGGTCGTATGTGACGTGTCGTAAAGATGGCCAAATCCGACCAGGCGCCGGCCAATCACAGCATCGCGGGAACGTGCTGCACAATTGTATCGTCAATGGCAGCACTCAGTACTCGATGCAAGTGCTTAAAAAGAGCGGTAACGCGCTTCTTCGGATCAGTCGCCCTTCCGTGGCTGATGCAGGATGCCCGATGCCTTCTGATTTAGTTTGTTGGCACACGTTTGCCTCATTAAAACTTTTCTTTTAAGTTTTAGTTTCGTGTGCTCGTTTTTATTCGTGACAGTATGGGGACTGCAAGCGTGGTATATAAGTACTTTAGATGTAGACTCAGGACACGGCAAACGTTGCTTGTTGGAACTGTCGCAAGAGTTTATGGGGTCTTGGTCTGGGCCGCTTCTAGTCGCGTATTTGTTTTCGTGCAAACGAAAACGAATATTTGTACGCCTTGTTCTTCATCGATTTGGATGGTAGTGTAGCCATCTGGTCTTTTCTGGCATCGCATCATCCACCTCCCGCCTGCGATCCACCTCGGACATGTAAAAAAAGTTTATAAGAACTGATTTTATATAGTGCGCGTTTTATCTCCACACAGTTAAAAGCAAGACCATCAACGCGGAATGTTTTGCCCTATTGTCCAGAAAATGAGCAATAATTTCCTGTATCCCTAGAGAAACGAACTTTTTATACTTCGTCTCCCCTTAATGGGCCTCTCCAGGCTAAAAATGGCGGTCGTTAATTTTTATATAGAAACCTACCTTGTGGCAGGTACCAAAGGTGGAGGTGTTTACGGAATAAATGTCAGCTCGCGATGTGAAGAATGAAGCATATAAAGCGCATCTGGAAATTCCTATATTGCAAATCACTCGATGACCGAGCCGTGACGTAATAAGATGAGGATGCCTTTCTCCTTCGGGCTCTCCTTCCTCCTCCTTTCTCGGTCCCACCTGCTGTCATCGCGTTGCTCAACGTATCTCGGGCTCATATTAGCAGCAACAGCGGGTTACGAACAAGAACGAAAGGAGAGGGCACTTTGGAGGACAAACACAGCGATAACTTACAAGCAACGTTTTTCCTACTTTTCCGTAAGAAACAGTACCATGGTACAAAAGGAAAAAACAACAACAGCCACAACGAAGGAAAACGCATCCTGGAAACATGCGCTAATCACATAAACTACTTCGCGAAGTACAATAATTCTTTGTTGGCTAAAGAAACGGAAAGGGCGCTGATACACTTGCCATTGGGTAGCGCGATCTACGCTGCCTCAATACTTTCTCTAACTAGAGGGTCGCCACTCCGCGCCAGTAGAGTGCATTTTGTGAACTGGGGATCAACTACCACAGTCTCGGCTGTAAACCCCTAAATGGTAAGAGACAGTCTTGTTCTTGTTGTTATGATCGCAATCGATCATTGAGACATCTGACGGCTTGTCCGACCAGAGCTCCCTATTCATAGTGAGAAGCTTGCTAGGGGCGCTTTTGTTTTCCCCACTATGGGATGTGCACGTGCTACCCAGGCGGTAGCGTTTAAATTGTCATAGTGCGTAGATGCTTGGCATTGCACGTGTTGCGCCAGCAAAGGAACTCGAACTACCCTCACTCTGGGTTGTGAAAACAAAATCCACCAGGCGGCGATACCCAAACTTCTCGCAGCGAATATAGACCGTTCCATTAGGGTCATAGTAGTGAGGGTAATAGCGAAGAAAAAAATGCCTTCCCCTCTCACCCGCCGTTGTCTGCTCCGCCGACTGGGCAGTACATAGCATCAGGCTGGCGTACAAACTCTGTCTAAAATCGCGTCATTTTGGAAATTTCAAGCGCAGACGCGCAGATTTTGGTACGCCAGTTATCGTGTAATACTATGCTAGATAAAAAACTAACAGGGTTCAATTGCGTTGTTACCTGCGTGCAAATAAAAAAAATAAGGAAAACTGTGTCAGATTCAGTGTTGGACAAAATACTCAATAAGAGTATTTGAGTTAAGTTACTAAATACCTGCTTCATAAAGTATTTAAAATACTACTCAAGTTACCTTCACTGTAAAGTATCTTGAGTAGAGTACAAATACTTAGAAATGTATTTCAGTTACTTTTGAAGATACTTCCGAATTCCTTAATTTGTATCGACGTCATTGACAACGACACATATGCAGCTACAGAAATCTGGGTTACCAGAATGGTTCATTAGCACCCAACAACACAAAACGGAAGAAAAAAAGTATCGTAGGGCTATTTTATGCAGTACGACTATAGACCTTTTCCGCTTACTCTCGCCCCCGACCGCCAAGTCGGCATATCCGGTATGGGCGACTAAAAAATATCAAATCGTTTCAACCTGCAAATAGTAAAAAAATAGAAGGGCGGCAAACGAGAATGTGTGACGGTTACGTTTATGTCCTAAATGCCTTCTTTTGGCGTGGCGACGGCAGAACAATGTTTTCGCCCATACTGGAAGTGACGACAATTCAAGATGGCCGCGCCCTTCCAAAAAAGGTATATAAAGAGCAAAATATTTTCATGAATGATAAATTATGAGGCGGCGAATAACTGAAGAAACTAAACTTTTAATGGGGCGAACTTGTTCCCAAAACAAAATCGAGAAAGGCTAGCGTCGCAGGCGTCGATGTCCGCGAAACAGCAGGATCGACCGCTGAGGCGAGACTGACTCCGGACCGCCACTCAGAGCACCTTTTGTACCCGCGTGGGTTTCTGGAGTATTCGGCGTAGAAAGTTCGGCGCGTAGCACATTCGTAACTCAATCAGACGACAAAATTTTTGAACTTACCAGAATGTCAAGTTGAAAGAATAAATAAAAGAGAAGTTCGCTTTCTGGTATCGAACCCAGAGCCTCCGCGCGAGAGCCTCAGCGCGAGAGCCAAGCGCGGTAATTATTCGGCCACGCGCTCGCTGGGCAACGCGCGTGGCAATATCACTGATAGATGTTACAAAACATTTTTGGGACAACAAGAAAGAGGTCGCTTAAGCTATTGGGGAGGAGAGCAGACTGTGGCGCCCCAAGCGGTTAACTTTAGAACTACATGGATGGGGACAATAAATACAATGGCTCAGCGCTCGGCTTACTTAAAGGGATGCTGAACCGATATCTGAAGTTGCCGAAATAAGCCCCGGACAAGCTTCCCGGGACCGCACTATACCTAAAAATGCTATCCATGTAAAGGGATGGAGATCGGATTATTATATTTCTTGAAATGACGACCGCCGATTGAGTCAGAAGCGCCAGAAGCCTGACGCGCGCGAGGCCCTCTGGGATTACTCGCAACGGAACTGACGACAACAAACCGCAACGGAACTGACGTGAACAAGTCGAGCTACCGACGCGCCACAGCGTGGAAGAAAGTTGCGCTTTGAATAATAGTAGACGGATGCCCGTCGCGTTGGACGTTTGCCAACTGATCCAGCCAAGTTAGCTGCGCACTACCTGCCAGCCACCCGGCCACCCCCAGTCCACTTCTGCACCTGCATCGTAGCGACGGCGGCGACTTTGGTCTGTGGGTCTTTCGGAGTTCGGCGATTGCTTTCCCGTCCTGATAATTTGGCCATGACGACGTCTGACAGCAGCGTTCGCACGTCGCATTTCCGCTTCGACGTCTGACGGGGTTCGCACGTCGCATTTCCGTTTCGTCGCGCCACCACGCGGCATGAGCGCACGCCGGAGCCAACGAGGTGGGTCGGAGCCAACTTTGGTGGCTCACCATAGCCGCGTTCTGCGTACTACAGGTTTGTTGTCGTCACGAAACGAGCTTTCAAAGAACTCACCAGGTGCACCTTATAATATTTATTTCCGTAAATCATACATTTTAGACTACTTTATTGTTTCCAGTACCGGCATTTAAGACCCATTCGTGTGCTGTAAATATCAAAACGACAAAGAATTTAGATTCTGTTTTTCGGTTCAGCATCCCTTTAACCGAACGCGGCGTCAGCGTTCGGCTGCAGTCGTGTTCTCGGGTGAGCGCGAGGAGGGGCTCCTTTGTTACCACTCCGGCCTGCATGAACAATGCAGCATGCATGTTGCCCAGCTCAGCACAAAAGCCCAAGTGGGTCAAGGTCGCATCTTCTGAGGACTGCTTTCGGGGGAGATCCGGCACTTAACGTCACTTCACTAATTGTTGGTATTCTTTCATTACACTGTGCTTTGCGCTCTATTAAAAAAGATGACACCACAGGGCTTATGGGCATGTGCGCATGCCTTGTGTTGGGTAAACACCGAAGTGTGGGGATGACAAACGGGTCAGAGCTGCTTCGCCTATAGTGACATCGCTGAATATCGCTATCCTGCGGCGCACCTTAGATGCATCGTTTAACTACAATCCCTATTCACTATAAACGAACTTGGGGCACGGATATGAGTAGGATGGATAACAAAGAGAACCCACATAATAGCCACGGCAGTGGTCGCACCTTCTTTAAGTAGGCTTGCGTTCAGAAAATCCCTCAACGTTGGGGGACACTTTGTTGGCATTTTGAGAGGTCATCCAGCTCCTAGTTCCTTTCCTGTACTGTTCTCTGCTTATCAATGTTCGCAGACGGTGTTCGCGAGAGCAATAAGTGCCGGAGTAACAATACAAAGAAAAAAAACAAGAAAAGAAACTCGACGTTTTGCTTTAGCGGTGTCAAATATACAAAAAGCAAAACAAGAATGTCTACTTTTTGTGTGTGTCCATTTCTCATTTTCTTCTATTTGTTATTTTCTTGACTCTCAAGTCTGCATTGTTGTTGTAGATCGTTTCCCGTTCAGCGTTACGACTCAGGGTGGCATCTTTACTTCCGTAAAACCACACCTTTTGTTTGAAAAATATTTTGGGGGACTCTATAGAAACAAAAGGCGCCTTCGGGAAGGCGAGAGGAGAACCTTCCTTGTACGAACTTTGGGCTGAAATATGAGTCACAGTCGGCAAAAAAGCGATATTTTCACGAGCTGAGTAGAAGTCACCGTAGCTAATCGGAGCTAGCAACAGGATTCGGTTGCTCGAAAGAATGTTCACGTTTGCTCGTGCCACGCCCACGCCACTTCATACCGAAAAACCCGGAAAATGGCAGAATGTCAAAATTGTATTTAAGATAATGAGGTACAAGATACTCGAAATTGTAATTCAAATAGAGTATTAAATACTCTTCATCAAAGGTATTTGCAAGATACCAAGATACTCCAAAAAGTATTTAAGATACAGTATCTTGAGTAGAGTAATTGAGATAGGCACAAGTCTGGTCAGATAGGCCGGTCTCTCCGGCGAAAAGTAAATCCGGTTGCTGTACCTCTTTTACTATATAAAGTTCGTACTGGTGTAGGCCTTTAGCGACCATGAGTGGAAGTCTGAAATAACAAATAAAAACGTGCTCTCCTGCCGCAATACACGCAGTAGTTGAGGGTAGTACTGCCGGCTGACTCAACTGCTATTTAAGTAACGGACAAAAAGATATGCTAGTTGATCATTTACCGAAATAGAACATTAGAGAGCTATAGGCTCATTTTGGAGTAGCCACAACTATTCTAAGAACGCGAACCACTTCAGAACAGCAGCCGCGAGCGAGAGCTCGATGTTCGCCACAGCCCGCCACTACAGCCCAAAGATGGAGAATGGCAACCTCCCGGTTTGTCGTCTGCTAGCGGAGTCGGGCGCGTGCCCTTTCTCTCGTTTTGCCCCGCCAAACCCGCTAAATTTCCCGGATGTATGGAGAGGGCGCTGCTGTCGAACAAAATGGTGCCGCCCAGAGAGCGCTAAATCGAATGGTCTATAAGCTTACATAGGAGTCTCCGATCCGGCCTACATTTCGGGTGTCTCGGGAAAGCGACTTCGATGTTGTTGAGGAGGGGAACCGAAAAGGCGTGACGTCACGTTTAGTGGCCGAGTATCTTGTTACGCCACAGGTTTCGTCAAGTGACGAAACGAAAACGCGTGTATGAGTGACTGAGTTCCTCAAAACTACTTTCCCGATGATAAGTATATTTTTCGGTTTGATAATTTAGCAGCGTAATTGCAGGTACGTGAACATGCGCGAGGCGTGAAGACCTACGATCGCTATTCTTAGGCTGGAGACGCCCTTTAGGTCTGCACGCAGCAGACGTTACGAGCAAATGAAACCAATCAAGTCGCTTCAAGTTACTGGACTTTTTTTGTTTATGATTGGTTCAGCCATGATAGAACACGTTCATAAACATGACGAACACCATGATGGTGGCCTTTTCAGGCTGTCTGATTGGTCCCATCAGCTCCTCGTCTGCGTCTGGACTTGAGGAGAAACGAAGTATAGTTATTAAGGAACGTCTGGTTCGAACGTTGTTGATGGGGCATCATTTTGTTCATTGCCCCGTGGAATCACCTTAGCGTAACGCCCTTCCAAATACAAAGTACGAGTGCCCCTTCATAACTTCTGCATTACCATCGATTATTTGGTCCGTTACCGATTGATTACTTTAATTATCCTCGCCCGAAGCAGAAGCGCGAGAGTGAACCCCAAAACAGATAAAACTAGAGCGACGCGGTGTATTCTCTTGTTCGGCGCGCCGTCCGTTATCAGTCGAAACGAATGTGGCAGATGTCGTGCGGAGGAGGTACCGGAGAGAGATACAGAACCCCGCGAATGGTCTCTGAAGGACCTCGCAGGGACCGCTTCGTGTCTAAGCGCCAAACGAGGTTCAGTCACGCCACCTAGAGAAACGCGTCTACGGCGACCCTGCTTCTCGGCGAGAGGGTAGCGTCCCGATTGCGAGCGCGCAACGTACGTGGGCAGTGCCTCTTCCGTTTGATGCAAGCAGATAGAACACATGGAGAGGACATGACGCCATTTTTTTGAAGTCTAGTCATGTTCGCGGTGAAAACACGCTTGTGATGCTTCTGTTTGATTCACTATAGGTAGTGCACATGCTATCCCCGCGGTTATGTTTCATTTTTCATAGTGCATGAAGCTTGGAATTGCACGAACTTGCACCAAAAGAGGAACTTGAACTATCCTCACCCTGGGTTGTAAAAACATTCCACCAGGTGGCGATACGCAAAGTTCACGCCGCGAATTCAACGTAAACAAGTAAGAATGTAAACATCAACAGATTTGGGAAACTACCGAAACGCCTTGAGTGACGCGGGTCACGTGCACAGGAGTTAATTCTTTTTTTTGCTTTGCGTTTTTTTTTTTTGTGTCGTCACAAGCAGACGCACGGAGATTTCAGGGCGGCGAAAAGAAACTGTGCGGCTTGGCGCGTCGCCGTGATGGTGCTTTGTTGTGTGAGCGTCGGCAAAAAGCCCACCAGTTATTCTTCCGCGGGGATTTTTGTTTCACGGGTAAGGTCCTCGTGCACTACATTTCTAGTTTCGCAGTAACGTTACATTATTAGCTGTGCTCCGACGCGCACCGAACTGATGAAGCGATGGGTTTTCGATCCCCGGTCACCATCGCGGCAATGACGACCCCATGGAAGAGGATTCGAGGTGAACTCTGTTGACTCTGTGCACTTCAGTGCAGATGACAAGAGAGTGTCCAAGGATGTGTAGATCTGGAGTCCTGCAACGACAGTCCATATGCTGGTTTCTTTTATTCCGGAACGCCTCCCCCATTGCACAGATCAATAAAAACAACATATTGTCACGTTCGGGTGGTAAAAACAAAACGGATTTAATTGTTATTTGGAAATGTACGTCGGTCGCGAGGACGAAATGCTCGCGCTTCCCAGTCAGCGCCACACAAGTACAGCGCTAAAATACACGAGTAAAGAAAAGATACGACAACTAAACTACAGCTGAAAGAAAGCCGACGCACAGTCATTGGCCGGCTAAACTTCTCAAACGGAGCCAAGTCGTCAGCATGAGAAAAGTGCGAAACCGAGTTAAGTATTTTGCGTCAGTCACGATATCAGAATTTTATGATATCAGCACCACAGAAGTTCTGGAGGTATCTGTCAGTAGCAAAAGATAGTGCTACTTCTATCACTGTTGATTCAGTAACGATTACCAATAGGCTAGATATGGCAAAAAGCTTCAACGAATATTTCCAGTCCGTTTTTACATGTGATGACGGTGTTCTTCCCGCGCTCCCATCCTTTAGATCTGACTTGCCCGCTGCCCAGGATATTGAAATAAGTCAACCCGGCGTTTTCAACTTGATACTGAATTTAAACACAAAAAAGTCACCCGGACCAGACGAGATTCCGAATGAATTTCTAAAAAGATATGCTGAATGGATGTCCCACTACCTGACAGTTCTATATAAAAAATCACTGCACTGCAGTCAGATCCCAGGGGATTGGAAGTGCGCAAAAATAATTCCTGTTCACAAGCAGGGTAACAAATCCCTTGTAGGCAATTATAGGCCCATCTCATTAATTAGTACGTCGTGTAAGTTTCTTGAACATATAATAGCTAATCATTTGATGAACTTTTTAGAAAGTAACGGTATACTAGGTGACAACCAGCATGGTTTTCGTCGAGGTTGCTCAACAGTTACTCAGCTTATTGAAGTCACTCACGAACTTAGCTATTGCATAGATAGGGGTGGTCAGACCGACGTAATATTTTTAGATTTTGCTAAAGCTTTTGATAGAGTGTCGCACCCAAAACTGCTTTATAAACTTAACACTATTCTTAAGAATAGAACAATAATTAGATGGATGGAAGCTTACCTGCATGAGAGAACACAAAGGGTTCATATAAAGGATAAACAATCGCGTCCTTGTAGGGTTGTATCTGGGGTACCACAGGGCTCTGTGCTCGGGCCAGTACTTTTTATTCTTTTTATCAGTGACATGGGTAAGGAATTCGAAGAAACTGTACGTATTAAGCACTTTGCGGATGATACGATAATATTTAGCGAAATTTCAAGTAGATCCGACCAGCTAAAATTAAACCTGCATTTGCAAAAAATTAAAAAATGGTGTGACGAATGGCAGATGTCATTGAACATCCACAAAACCGTTTTTATGACAGTGACTAAAAAGCTAACCCCCTAGTTTTCGATTACCGTATTGGGGAGAAATCGCTCACGAAAGTTATAGAGTATAAGTATTTAGGCGTATTATTCTGTCCAAATCTCTCATGGAACCTTCATGTTGATCATATATGCAAAAAGACCATGCAACGGCTCTGGACTTTACGAAGAACTCTACGAGACGCTTCTCCCCAAGTTAAAATAACTGCCTTCAAAAGCCTGGTCTTACCAGTTATGGATTATGCCAGCCCAGTTTGGGAACCCTACACGCGTCAAAACATAGAAAAACTGCAAAGAGTACAAAATAAGGCACTTCGCTTTATTTTTAATGATTACAGATCAACCACATCAGTTACAGAATTGCGAAATAAAGCTGGATTTCACACGATTGAAGCGCATATGAAAATAAATCGCCTTAAAACGTTCTTCTCAATTATTAGCAATTCCCAGAAGTTAGACAAACAAAAATATATACAGTTTTCGACTCCGAGATATGTTAGACATAAGCATAACAGGCATATTGATCCCTATCCGTACTTTTCTGATGTATTTAAATTTTCGTTCTTCGTGAGATCTATAGATGACTGGAATAGTTTGCCTGAAACTATTGTAAATAGTTCAAGCGCATCTGTGTTTGAAAGAAGCATTGCCTCGCATTTTCTGATGTAATGTCGTACCGCATATTTTGATTCTGTGCATTCTTCCACTATGTACCCACTCCTGCCTTGGCCAGTCAATGGCTGGCAGTAATAACAAATAAATAAAATAAATAAAATATCTTTATACAGCCACACGATTGTTCCGCTCTGATTTAGAACATCATTAAGTGCATTCGCTACACACACGCGAGATACACGCAATCGGCACTCGATGATTTTCATCAGTTGCAATGTGCACCAACGCGAGCACCAGCCGACGTACGAAGCAAATTCATCGCGATCATGCTTTACGCGAGTGTCCAACAGTGCACCTATCAACTCTCTGCCTTGCTCCGTTCACCAAGAACATAGCGGATCTGATATGTGAGAAGGTTTGTTTTGGATTAGTGCGAGAAGGAGGTTAAATGAATTTGCGTAATTGGCTGTACAACCGTCAACAACCGCGAGCATCATGGGAGGGCTCATCGATCAGGAGCTTTGTTTTGCGTTGAGTGAAAGTGAGAAAGCACGAGAGAGGGAGAGCGTCAAGGAGGCATGGCTTGCGGGAGCTGCATGCATGGCTGACATCATGGCCTCTCTATGCCTTCTCTACCTCCCTGCTACGCGGAGAGCAAGTCATCTGACTTCCTGGGCAGAAGTTGCCGTGACGTCAGAACGACGCCGAGCTCCGATTGGCTCTGATTGAAAGGATAGTGGCTAGACCTCAATGCTAAATGCCTTGAAATCTGCCCACTATTTTTTTCAATCAGCCAATAAGAGCTTGGCATTCTTACGTCATCGCAACCCCCTGCAAGAAGCAGACAAACTTGCGCTCCGCATTATATGTCTCATAAACGGCGCTACTTGAACGACTGGCACAGATCGTTAAAATGGCCATCATCGGGGTACTTCGGAGTCTCGAAGTCGTCAGGCGGACCGACCGCCATTTGGAATTGTACCCGGTCATAAGGGTGTGCTTCTGCGTAGGCAGTACTGGTACCGTCGGAAATCGACTTGCTGTTTCAGTTTTGTTCGTTCCTTAAGTCTTGATACCGTGGAATTTATTTATCGTATTAGCAAAACTTAAATGTCAAGAACACTTTTTTTTTTCGAGAGTGTTAAAGGGCATCTGGTTTTGCCAACGCGGCTGGGGTGGCTGAAAATATCGGCACATTGTTCTGTCAACATGCGGGCTTGCGGGGGCTTAATTTGTTTTATGCTCTTTTCATTTTACGTTGGTAACTGTTATGGGGCGTTTATACTGGAAGCGCACCCGCAACTGCAAAGCGGATTCACACGTTTTCAGCCGCAAAGCGTCTGAGACCTGTTCCTCTCAACCGCTTTTGCGAACCGCGAAGTGGCAGCGAATCGCAGCGGGACGCTGACGTGGCCATTGATTGACATCATCAAGCATGGGACTCTATGGGCAAAACGAGTAAAAGTGTCATTTTTCTCACTTCTAAGCTGTTGTCGGTACTGAAACTTTTGGACTCCTTTTCGATAAGCCCGTCAAATAGCTTGCGCGAAAACATTAAAACTAACCGCCCTCGCAGTTCTCATAAATAAATATTTTGTGATCGAGAGTCACTCCGCTAGACGAAAGATGTAGTGCAGCTCAATGAGGCGAGAGTTACCTAGAGTTACCGCGGAGTCGGTGGCGGTTGCGTTGAGTTGGGTTTAGCAGACGACAAGCTCGAAGGCTTTGCTACGCGGAATTTGCTCACTCCCGGAAAGACGCTGTCGAAATGGAACTTCTTTGTCATTCGTCAACTTGTGGGCTTCCCCGAGAACGGTCTCATTGACGGCAAGTTCCTTTGTTTACTTCAGTACAAGAGCAATCTTGCCAGCTCAGACGTAGGTGCTCCGCTACTTTTGATTTTTTTAATCGGCGTTCGAACGTTTGACAAATACCGATTCGATCTCTAAACACCCGGCATAAGGATCGCATCCCACCTAAAGTCAAGCAATGGCCGCCGGTGGCGACAACGACGGGCTCCTGATCCGCGATCCAGCCTACTACAATAGAGATCAGTGGGGCCACGTGATCAGAGCCAGGTGATCAGAGATCACGTGGCTCTCCTCTCATCCGTTGTCTGCCGCTCCACCTTTTCCATTTTGACGGCCGCTTCTCGTGGCGATCTGCCAGGCTTTCTCAGTATTAGCAACGAGATGTTTCGGTGGCGCCCTCGTTTGGTTACCTTTCATGACGTCATTACCTCGTGAAGAACAAGTTCAATGGTGTTTGTAATGAGCATGGTGAAAGCCTGAAATCATAGCGCTCTCAAAGTAACACTGCCTACACCGTCAAAATTGAACTTCTTACATTCCTCTTATTTGCGTCGATTTGATATCCTTTGCTGACGTCATAGTCGGCATTCGGCCAATTGAGGTGGGCCTACCACAGCGACGCTTTCGATCGCTCACGTCGCCAATAGACCTATTCGCGACTCCAGCGACCTATAGGGGACGCCACTATCGGGCAAATATGGCGGTCGAATCCAGGTCGTGCCGTGCCATGTGCCAGCTCAACGCACAACGCTGGGGCATCAGCGAGCGGGATTTGGACTCCAAATGGTTCGCCCCGCTTTTTATTCTCCACGTTTCGAACCTCCGGCGATGTGTTGGAGTAAGCGAGCTTCCAGAGGCTTGACTTTCTTCGAGGAAACGAGGAAAGGACTGCCCACTGTCCTTCCACTGTGCTGATGAACGTTGAGAAACGCATAATGTCTGGCTCACGCGGTTCCATAGGTCGCGTGCAGAGCAGGGGTCACAAGGCGATACTATGGCTACGACACAGACACCGGTAGAACTGTTCTGTCGCGCAATCCACCGACAACATGCAAACACGGAAGCCAGAAGAGACGAGCAGAAATCGCGAAAGGCCCTGGTCCGGCCAGTTCAGTGTTTTCCCACTAGGTGTCGTTCGTTTTGCTGGAGTCGCGAATTGCTCTATTACCCAAGCATCAAGGAGAGTGCAGGGATTGGTGTTCCACGGGCCGCACGTGCTGGCCTCAGCAGTAGTAACTTTTCTAATGAAAATACCTAAAACAAATGGCTTTTTGCACGCGCGTTCTTCAACGCTTTGTTTTGGCTATCTCTACTTCGTAGGACACCTTTTATACGCGCGGGAAGGCGCGTGCGCGTGCGGCGCGTGGAACACGCAATCCCCGTGCATTCTCCTTGATGCTTGGGTAATATAGCAAATGGTCTATAGAGGAGGCTATTTGCGGGGTCATCATGCGTGCAGAAGGACTACAGCTCCCACGATGCATGCAGTCAGCGGAGACGTAATGAAACTGGCAGGTGAGATCGGTCTACCGCGAATGGGTAGTGTAAAAATACCGCAAAAAAGGAGACAATTGTTTTCAACTCGTTGCTGAGTCGCCAGCATGTAAGAAAGGACGCGCGTTCGAACTGTGCGGGTCTCGGCAGTAGGTGGCGGGCCGTCAAGGATGAGCGGCGTTTGGCAACTTCCGGTTCCTTAGGAATTTTTGTTAAGCTTTTGACAAACGATGACGATCATCTGCAAGGCTGTCTAAGCATGGTTCTGAAAGCTACAGTCTGGAGGTTTTGTAGTTATGCTTGCAAGGCTTGCAGCTCTTTGTCGTCGCTTGCTACCAGTGAAACAAAATTTCCTAAGGAACCGGAAGTTGTCAAACGCCGCTCACCTATTCGGTCTAAAGCCCATTCATGCTTCAAATGTAGCGCAAGGTGCGTCGATGCACGAGGCACGTGCAACGTGCATCCCTTGGGAAGATCATAGCGGCGCAGTGCAGCACTGAGCTAGATTTTAGGCTCCATGTTCTTCCCCGAAGTGGGGCGCGGCACGTGCCTCGATCATTTTCACAACAATGAACGGGCGCCTCTTTGAGTGAGCGTTCGGCGATGCGTATAGTTTCTTTTGAGGTGAAGTAGACACGGTCCTGTTTTCTCCCCAACTTCAGGTATGTCCCTACGGTAAGGCACTATTCTCACAGCTCACTCAAGTGATGTTGTGTCATGATCGGCGGCGCAAGTAAAGTATGGTAATAGTTAAAGGCAAATATTTTAAAATTAATTAATATCGGGGATGGTACTCCCCTACTGAATGAAGACAAGGCCGTTTGAAACACACGAAGACCACTCCAATAATGCGTTCAAACTAAAAAAGAAAGAAAAGAACCTTCACTTAAAGAGCATCTTGCATAAAAAGTACATGCGTCCTTGCTATGAGAGCTCTCGAAATCAGTACACAACCATAAAAAGACAATTAGCGAAATAACCTGATATTTACGGACAAACTTGCCAGATCAATTCGCAGTCTTGGGGTGCGGCGCTGGGTGTTCAGTGATGATGTGAGCGCCAACAACACCAGTGGCAAACTCGAGGTTCGTAGACCTGAGGCGTCGGCGTTCGGTGTGGCATGTTCGAGAAAACGCTGCTGCCGCGATTTCGCGAGGAGCCCGACAACACGCACTCCCACCTTCAGTGGGACTCGGAAAAACCAAAGGTCAAGCCAAGTCGAAGTCAGGAGAGCTTGGATCCGTCGCCCAATGGCTCCCACTTCCCGCGACCCACTGCCTCCGACGTGATATGTGCACGTACGTGGCACGTACACATTCGAAGCCGCGCAATATCAGAACATACCGGGCGCGGTGGCACCGGGTGATCGAGGAAGAAGAACGGCGTTTTTCGGCCTGGGTAAATGAAATACGCATCGCAGGAAGCTAAAACTCAGCGAGAACAGATGACGCGCAATGGGATAGAACCCGAAAGTATGAAAACATGACGTTACCTGGGTAAAAAAACTATGAGAAAAACAGCATTTGTTTTTACAACGATAGTTTTTATCGTTTCTTTCACCACTGGAAATAACGTTCGTTGTCGCTGTTGTCATAGTATAGGGCGTAGGGCGTGCGGCGTCCTTCATCAATATCGCCAAAATGGTTGAAAATAAACGCCCGCCGCCCTCACAATTCTATCATGGCTCCGTTGCGTGGGAAGTGAGAGCGTTGCCTCGGATCTACGCCACAGCTTTAAGAATCCGTTTTATATACGGTACTTCGGGAGCAAATGCATGCGGGTGTGAGACTCGTGTATTGCCCTCTAGATGACCCCAGCATAGCCGTGACGTCGCGATTAAAAATTCGTTGGTATTCCTACTTACTGTCAAATTTAATCGGAGCACTCGTTGAACTTAAGAGCTTAGGTGAGGTGGCGCATACCGCCGCCCGATTCAGAGGGTTCAGACAAATATATATGCAACCGAAAAACGCTCAGGAGCGTGACAAGAGTACGGCGCAAAGCTTCAGAGGCGTGCGTCTTCGCGACGCCGGGTGCTATAGCGTCGCGCCTGTGGTGAGATGCTGAAAGACGCCCTGGCGACGACGCTGATGCGTCTCGTCGTTCGTCGCACGGAAGACAGTGAGATGCATGCTCGTAAGAACAAAGCCAAAAGTCTTGGCCATCAAAACGATGCCCAACACTCTCACTCGTACTGTGGATGAACACAAGACCGCTCACTTATTTTTATGAGCCGGCGTTCACCTATGCCTAATATCTTCCGGAGGGGAACCATGGGGTGATGCGGAGCATCGCGGATCGTTATTAACGGTATTATTAAAGGTGTTAGTAGCGTTGTTAGTAACGTTGTTAACTTGCGTGTTATTACGTTGTATAACTTGCGAATGGACGCCGCTTCTCGTTGCCGTAGTTCAGGGTCTGCCGCTCGCTTCAAGCCTTTGCGCTCAGCGTCGCGTGCCCTTCGCTGCGCAGCTTTGTCTTCAGTGGACGTAGCGTTGCTGTTAGTTTGTGGGGTGGTGCTGACGCTTGCTTGCGCCAACCCACTAACTGACGGGACTGTTGCTTCCATCACACTTCATCGGAAGAACGGAGTGAAGTGGAGTCAGCTAGCGCTGAACTCGTGGTACAGCTTCTCGCTTGCCTTTATTTTTAATTCCTAATCTTTTCCTTCCTTTTGCATTTCATTTTTCTTTTCTCCTTCCGTCGCGTCGGTCTCTCCCGGCACAAGCCCCCGATAGCTCTCTTCTTTTTAGATTTAGCATAACTTTCTTCTGCGTTATATTTACATCATTTCCAAATTATCCTCCTTAGAATTGGCAAGCATAGCTTCTCTTTGCTTAATTAATTTATTCCTTCTTGACTGATATCTTTTGCCGGCCGGATTTGGGCTGCGGCGGACGCGAGCGGCCGAGAAACGCTAGCAGACGACAGCCGCAGAGTTGCGGGAAAGCCCACCCCCACTGGAAAGCCCTGGCGTGGCGCTGCGACCCGCGCGCCCAAAACTATCCTCCTTTCACTCCTCCGGGGGAACGCGCGCTACCGCTGCTTATATTCACACTTGAAGGAGAGGAGACTAGAGGAGGAGAGTTGGGCATGCGCGCGCAGTGTGAGTCGAAGCGAACCACGCGAAGTGCACGCAGCTGGTAGAGAGAAGAGCGGAGAGAGTAACGCGCAGCTGTTGGAGAGAGGGAAGGAGGAGAGTTGCGCGTGCGTAGTGCGGGTGCGGACTACGACGCCGCGGGACATAGACCCGAGCAAGAGATGCTCCGCATCTAAAAAATCTTGCCGGCCAGAAAAAGTCACAGGGTCTCGCATCTTATCCCTAAGACGACTTGAAGGCGAAAGTTGGAGCCCTGATGCTATAAAGACAGACACACATATGATTTACTTAATTCACTTTGATTCCTCTCCATTTGCTTTGTCATCCTGCTTAATATCATTGCCTCTAATCGCCTGAGTGGTCACGTAAACGTGATAGCGAACCCCCGAACACAGCGCGCTCTCTGACGGCGCACTTTTAGCGCCGTTTCATTGGCACCTTTTGTTTTAATATATTTCGTGTAGCCAGCGTGTTTTCTGAAGGTCGGCTGAACGACGAGATATAGTCATATGAGGCTTTCGCCTTAATAAAACAATATCGCTTTCTCGATGCAACTTGTATTTCACTGATGGCCACTGTGGGCACTGTGGATGCATGTAACATGTGTCCACAATACCAGTTAGGTATTGTGGGTTTAGGTAACGTCATGTTCTCAAACTTTCGCGTTTTATCCCCACCGCTAGCATCATATTTTAGTGGCGTTGTAGATTTCTGCGATGCGTAGTTTGATTACACGGGCCGAAGAACACGGTTCATTGTTCTCGAGAACACCCGGTACTTAGCGACAGAAAGAAGCCTGCACTTACTTTGCAGGGATGCTCCGGATTGACTTAAGCAACGATAAATGCGGTGTAAGCGAGAGCGACGGAGCTGTCCCCGACAGAGATTAATTAGAGTTTCACGGTCATCGACGGAGCTACACACCATTCAGGCTCATGAGCACTAAAACGATGCCAACGATGAATTGCTTACATACAACTGAATATACAAAATTGGAGGAATATAGTGGAAAGGCTTCCCACTCAGGATGGCTGTGGACGCTTGCAGGGAGTGGAAGAGGCGAAGTCGGAGTCGCAGTCGATGATTTGAGCACAAATAGTAAATAAACACACCGTAATGCTGAATACACCCGGCAGGTGTCCCAAAGTATTTGGAGAGTACTGTTTAAGAGGCACTGTTTTTAAGTTAAAGTGTGTAGGCGATGCAATGAACGACGGCAATATTGAAAGCTATCCCCTCATTCGTTACAACAGCACCAGTTCCTGAATTTACTGATAACAATAAACCACAAATAGAATCTTACAGTATATGACATGGGACGGGAGAGTAACGGCACGGTCTGGAATGGACACAGAAAGTTGCTAAAACTATCAAAGTTCTTTTTCAAATGAGCAAGCAAACGAACCTGAAGCTTTTGTATAGGCTATTGGGTATTAACTAAATCTTTTGACATTTTATGATACTTATTTCAATACTTTCACGAACTAAATGCTGCTTTGAAAGTAACTTTTATGCTAAGTCAGGATGCTCCAGAATTCGAAAACAAATTTTCCGCTTAATTGAAAGTGGGTTTGATTGAATTGGCACACGCGGTAGTGCACCAAAGGAATCGGTTTCAAGATAAACACACTGTATTCATTTGTTTGAAACTGCAGATGGCGGAGACTTTGGTAAAAGCCGGCGGTTGAACGTACGGCGCGAGAGCTCGGAATGACAGTTTTGATGTATTGTTTTTGTCAGAGCGATGACTTGTGATCGACTCCAGGGAACAAAAAGTAAGTGCAGGTCTGACAGTATTCCTAGACTGATTGCGCAGCAAACAAACCTGCTTCCCTTCAGAAACCAGCTGCTTTCACAACAACGCTTCACCGAGTAGAGCTAGGAACGATGGTTAACGACCCTGTTTTTCTAAAAATAATATTTTATATTTATTTATTTATTTCAGGTCACTCCCGCAGCGCCAGAGGCATTATTGCAAGGGGGGGGGGGGAGATACATTTTCGCAAAAGCAGAAATGCCGTACACATATGGTGGTAAAGGAGCAGTGTGACGGGCGCCGTATACGGGATAATGATAACGAGGGGCGCGAGACGCAATGAAAATGTTTAGAGAGCCTAGATTGTTGAAGAGGAATCATCTCAAACCATGGGGAGTGTTTCCAATTTCATGGCGGACGCCTCCGGCCGAGATTGGTCGCAAGTGCGCATGCGCTGCGCGGCAAGGAGGAAAGCAGGCGGAAAGGTTGAGACGCTCGCAGAGCACCAACGCGTTCGTCACCTCCTCGTATGCGGAACGCAAGTTCGTCTGCTTCTGTGCAGGGGTGGTGGTGACGTCAGAGTGCCGAGCTCTCTGATTGGCTCTGATTGGATGGATAGTGGGTAGACCTCGAGGCAGCTAGCATTGAGGTCTACCCACTATGTTTTCAATCAGAGCCAATCAGAGCTCGGCGTCGTTCTGACGTCACCGCAACCCCTGCACAACAAGCAGACGAACTTGCGTTCCGCGTAGCAAAACGCGCCCCATACACCACGTGACCCAGATCGAGCAGTTGGATGCTCTCTGTAATCTAGGCTCTCGAAAACCTTTGGGGGACCGCTGACTCGCCCGCTGGCCGCACCGCCCTTAGACGTCCCCCAAACCTTTCTTCGCGGAATTTTCATCGCGGAATTCACGCGTACGACCCATTGAACGGGTGAAACTCCTGCGCAAATTATGTAGTTAACGAAAAAAAAACAATAAAAAGGCAGTGTTATACGCGTTTTGACATTAAAGGAACATGCTAGCAGTTGAACTTTCAATACTGTGCAGGCCTGAGTCAAAATATCGAAAGAAGCTATGTGGCCTTTCACCATACGCGCTGTGGCAGTGCGTGTGTTGCAGTGAAGTTGCGATAAAACCCTTCGCCCCTGCTAGAGGTGCTGCAGTCTGCAGAAGAGTCCGTTTCATCGCAACTCTGTACAGTCCTTCGCTCCCGCCCGTCACACTTCTTCCAAGCGCCATAATACAGATGTATATAAAAAAAAAAAACAGTATACGCATAAAACTCGGAAAGAAAATTTAGCTGGAAAGAGAACAATAGCCAGTTTGGATGGTAACTTTTCAATCAACGACTATTTATAACATGAATAGAAAAAATATACTAACAATAATGCCGATAACATCGCCCAAACTGCAAAACACACTCTCTCTCTATATATATATATATTAGGGGTGTGCGAATATTAATATTTTCGAATACGAATCGAATACGAATAGTTAGCTTCGAATATCGAATTGTATATCGAATAGTCGAAGGCAGGCGCATTTATTCGCAGCGTTTTTATTTTCACATGTCAGAACAGCAGTTGAATTTGTTTTTTGATTTTTAATTGTTTTGACTTTTGAGTTCCAGAATTGCAGTTGATTTTTTCTGCATGACAACTTGTAATCTTCCCTACAACCAGGATTTTCGTTTTTTGTGTTTTATTGTCGTTAACACCAGTGAGGCACTGGTGTTAACAAGGATATAACACAAAAACGACAATTCTAGTTGTAGGGAAGATCACAAGTTGTCACGCAGAAAAATCAACTGCTGCACATTGTCAGGTGGGAGGCGCTCCCTTCGAGCGGAAACTACACCTCCAGCCACAGAAAAAAAAGCTCTCTCACTTGGCACTGAAGTGGCAGGTATTGCCAGGTATTTCGATGCAAAGCTTCGCCCAGACTCGGATATCTTAAGCACCCGACAGTTCGCCACCACTCTCACGGATCACTCTCTCTCTCTTTAGCAGTGCCTTTTCCGCATACGCTACATCTTCCCATTCTGAAGCTGAAAGCACTTCACTTTCCATTGCACTTTTGGCTAAGTGGTCAAATCCTTGCCAAATATCTGCTGACGGCGTAGAGCCTAGCTCTTGTGACTGTTCAATGCACTGTGACTGGCAGCCATGTGTCGAGTGTTCAGTGTGAACCACCTCATCGTGAATTTTGGAGTGAGAAGATGGCAGGTGAAGCTCACGTAACTTTTGTTAGCGCGCGATGTCCACATGTCGCTTGTGAAGGCAACAGCGGTAGTGCCGCCTTCAAAGGCACTGTTGAGCTCTGCTTTCTCTTCTTTCGGGTGTCGTCATACATCCGTGTCACAAGCACACGCGAGCGTGTAGAGCGGGATGGTAGGCGATAGTTGGGAACGGCTTCTGTCAGAATTTCTTTGAAGCCGCGGTTTTCCACAATGCTGTAAGGCTGTAAATCAAGTGCCACCATGGCGACCCCCTTGTTATTTAGCGCTCGCACCTTTTTTCCTGCCGACAGACTTCATGCGGCGTACGAAGTCCGTCAGCGTCGGTTGATCTTTTCCTGGCGTACCAGCGGTAATCCCACGATACTCTTTCAACAACGCAGGATGTTCTTTGAGATGGTTGACAAGGGGCATTGTCGAACTTGTGGGCGTTTTAAAGGGGCCCTGCAATGGCTTTTTTACTAATTTTTAATTTGCACCAAACCTGAGCGCACTGAACGTAGTAACTTAATGACACTTTTCTTTTCTCGAATTTCGATTTATTTTAGAAGTTATAGGCAAATTAAAATTACAAAAACAAGCAAAAAATAACCTCCTTCATGACGTCCTTGGTTGCTTGAGTGGCCGTGAACTAGACGAGGGGTGGTGAGCTGAGCGAGCGCTCACGGCTGCCGTACTCCGTGTCGACGGCGCGAGAGGGCGCCACTAAAGCGTGTTCTGGATAGGCTGTATGTAGCGGGCAGCTAGAGCGGCTCTCATTGCATTTGCTGCGCGATTAAACACAAATTCGGCATGACACTTCATTGGCCACAAACGACAGCAAACACGGGGTAAAGATCAGTTCAGAATGGGAGCCACTTCGCGCTGCCATACCGCGAAACGGCCAAACCGCAAGACAAAGCTGCTCACCGAAGGCCTTGGGAACGCTCAGAGCCGGCCGGGTCCTTCGGTCCCTACGGCCGCAGCGCCGCCGCGTACATCCGGGACCTTTCCGTGTCGGCGCCTGATCCCACTACTCTTTTCTAGTAGGCGCCGCCTTTTCCACCGATTGGTGGCGGGTATGTCGACGGATCATTTCTTGTTTCCGTACTTTATAAACTGCATTTGTTTCTTTTCTGATCTCAAATACTGAACAAAACTACTTTTATAAATAATTGAAACGGTTCGCGCCACTTATATTTTGTATTTCGACTAAAAGAAGCTTTAGCGGCTCTGACCAGTAGTAAGCCCAGGACCTAAGACGTCACATTACGCGCGCTTTCGGTACCGCGGGTCGCCCTCGTCGGTGGAGGAGGTTTCCGCGTCGTCCGGTTAAAATATGACGCACTGATATTTAGTGACTTCTCCGTGCCCGCTGGCTTGCCCGAACCCCAAGAGACGTGGAAACCGCAAAAAGGTAGACGCTTAATTATGATTGCAGGCCCCTTTAAGCGCGGTCTCGCATGCCATTTTACATTGCGCCATCGATGCCGTCACTCCTCGCAACATGAATTCAAATAGCGCTCCTTCCTTCGTTTTGGTGCCGTTTCCCGTCGTTCCTCCACTTCGCAGACCGTTCACTGGAAATCACTTCCATCCGCTATGACACGGGAGGACGAACGCGAAAGTGAGCACATATCACGGAGGTTGTAGTGACTATACTCCGTTTCACCTTATGTTGTACCGCAGACAAGCGTCTAGAAGCGCGAGCTCATAGCTTTGGGAGCTACTCTTAACGCACGACGAGCTCAGCGCCTCTGAGATGTGCCCCAGAGCAAGTGAGCTCGCGCTTGTAGCCTTTCCTGCGCTACATCATAAGGTGAAACAGAGTATAGAGAGGCGGCATGTAGCGATATTGGTGAAGCCATGTCATAAAAAGTTCAAACGATATTGTGCCCAGCGTGACTGCTACGGACACTGACGCCACCGAGTTTGGGTTGAAGCTGCCACGCAGCTATGTCGCTGTCAAGGGCCTTGCTTACCGAAAGCGAAACCGAAAGTGAAACTTCCGCTTATGATTACGCTCTCGAACATTCGATTCATTTCTGAATATTTGTCGTTACGACGAATACTCGAAAAATACCAAAGGCTTAGTTTACGAACCGAATACGAATAGTTAAATGTATGATACTCTGATTCGTATTCGAAATTTCGAATATTCGCCCACTCCTAATATATGCATATATATGGGTAGTCTTCATCTCAAACCGGGCAGGCTAAAAGGGTCTAATTTTTAATTTTGACGAAAAAAATATATGTTTTGGGGACATTCCTCAAATGAAGGAGGGCGCAAACCGCATGTTCCCCAGATTTTTAGTTCTCGAGTTACGAAGCGTAGAAGCCGCAGTGGCAGAAACTAGTGTTTTTGCCTGCCGTTGCAGGTCGCGTGTTTGACACCCTCTGCTGGCGCTAGTATTTTTTCTACACCTTTTTAACTTTTTTTCCTCGTTTAATAGGTACTATAAAGATACCTTGATGTATTCAAATATTTTTAGGAATTTTATTGTTTCCTAAAAAAAATGTCAAACTCGTCACTCCGGTCGCTTTTGGGTCAACTTTGACAGGTCATTACTTTGTCTGTACTTAAGGTAAATTTTCTTTCTTTGGCTCTACAGAAAGCCCAAAGCAAGCCCATTATAGATAAAATAATATCATTATGATCTGTCGACTAGCCGCTCCGCTACCTTCACGTAAACGTTGTAAGAAATAAGAAATGTTGAAAGTTTGAGATCAATTTTCTCAAAAACCCCATTTTTGTAAATTTTTATTTTTTAAATTCTTGTAGATATATTAGTCGACTACAAGAAAAAACAATCTAGAAATGTAATATTTTGGTTGTATGTCCTCTATTCGAGCCGCAATCGCGTGAAATGTGTGAACATTTGTTATTTTTCACAACGTTTACGTGAAGGTAGCGGAGCGGCTACTCGGCAGATCATAATGATATTACTATATCTATACTAGGCATGCTTAGGGCTTTCTATAGAGCTAAAGAAATAAAATTTACATTAAGTACAGACAAAGTAATGACCTGTCAAAGTTGACCACAACTCGACCTGAGTGACGAGTTTGACATTTTGTTTAGAAGACAATCAAATTATTAGAAATATTTGAATACGTCAAGGTATCTTTATAGTACTTATTAAATTGGGGGAAAAGCTAAAAGGGTGTAGAAAAAACACTAGCGCCAGCAGAGGGTGTCAAACACGCGACCTGCGACGGCAGGCAAAAACACTAGTTTCTGCCACTGCAGCTTCTACGCTTCGTAACTCGAGAACAAAAATCTGGGGAACATGCGGTTTGCGCCCTCCTTCATTTGAGAAATGCCCCCAAAACATATATTTTTTTCGTGAAAATTAAAAATTAGACCCTTTCAGCCTGCCCGATATGGGAGGTTTCATCTCAAATCGGGCAGGCTAAAAGAGTCTAATTTTTAATTTTCACGAAAAAAATATATGTTTTGGGGGCATTTCTCAAATGAAGGAGGGCGCAAACCGCATGTTCCCCAGATTTTTCGTTCTTGAGTTACGAAGCGTAGAAGCCGCAGCGGCAGAAACTAGTGTTTTTGCCTGCCGTCGCAGGTCGCATGTTTGACACCCTCTGCTGGCGCTAGTGTATTTCCTACACTTTTTTAACTTTTCCTCCTCATTTAATAGGTACTATAAAGATACCTTGACGTATTCAAATATTTCTAATAATTTGATTGTCTTCTAAACAAAATGTCAAACTCGTCACTCAGTTCGATTTTTGGTCAACTTTGACAGGTCATTACTTTGTCTGTACTTAAGGTACATTTTATTTCTTTAGCTCTATAGAAAGCCCTAAGCATGCCTAGTATAGATATAGTAATATCATTATGATCTGCTGAGTAGCCGCTCCGCTACCTTCACGTAAACGTTGTGAAAAATAACAAATGTTCACACATTTCACGCGATTGCGGCTCAAATAGTGGACATACAACCAAAATATTACATTTCTAGATTGTTTTTTCTTGTAGTCGACTAATATATCTACAAGAATTTAAAAATAAAAATTTACAAAAATGGGGTTTTGAGAAAATCGATTTCAAACTTTCAACATTTCTTATTTCTTACAACGTTTACGTGAAGGTAGCGGAGCGGCTAGTCGACAGATCATAATGATAATATAATATCTATAATGGGCTTGCTTTGGGCTTTCTGTAGAGCCAAAGAAAGAAAATTTACCTTAAGTACAGACAAAGTAATGACCTGTCAAAGTTGACCAAAAAGCGACCGGAGTGACGAGTTTGACAATTTTTTTAGAAAACAATCGAATTTCTAAAAATATTTGAATACGTCAAGGTATCTTTATAATACCTATTAAATGAGGGAAAAAAGTTAAAATGGTGTAGAAAAAACACTAGCGCCAGCAGAAAGTGTCAAACACGCGACCTGCGACGGCAGGCAAAAACACTAGTTTCTGCCACTGCGGCTTCTACGCTTCGTAACTCGAGAACGAAAAATCTGGGGAACATGCGGTTTGCGCCCTCCTTCATTTGAGAAATGCCCCCAAAACATATATTTTTTTCGTGAAAATTAAAAATTAGACCCTTTTAGCCTGCCCGATTTGAGATGAAAACACCCATATATATAAAATTCCTCGGATTCTTAAAGCGCACCGCTCATTTACGAACACTTGCTTATATCACTCTAACACGCTCCAAAATTGAATATGTGTTCGCTATATGGGATCCTGAACATGCCTACATTATAAGTAACATCAAGACCCTGCAAAACCTTGCTGCTCGTTTCATTTGTTCTGACTACTTTCCATTTTCCAGTGTCACCGCAATAAAAAAAATAAAACGGAGTTGCAAGACCTATATCACTCCGCCGTAAACATGCCCGCCTGCCATTATTTCGCAAGCTCTGTCACCACGGATCGACTCATGACGATTTTTTCCCAAACGCCCCTCTTATTTTTCCAGGTCACGATCATTCATTCAAAGTAACGCGCATCACATGCCACTCATCTAGTTATGCACGATCATTCATACTACGAACTATATTCGACTGGAACAACCTACCGGCTCACATTCCAACTGAACTACATATGTCTAACTTCCAAGAACTTGTGCGCAGTTATACTAATACTTAGTATTCTTTTTTATTCCTCGCTTTTATATTGCCTTTGTATGCTTTTTGTGTGTAGCCGTTTATTTTTAAATGTGTACTTTGCATATATATGTATATATCATGCGATAGAGAACCTTCGGTGAAACAACAACAACGGACGGATTTAATTCGACGTTTAGTCGTGCGCAGTCCGGCCTTCGTAGTCCGGCCCCCGAGAAGGCCTGACTCTTTGACGAAACGTCGAAATAAATCCGTCCGTTGTTGTTGTTTCACCTAATGTTCTCTATCGCATTTCACCGGGAGACTAATTCCAGTCTCACGGGGCATAAAAAATGATCCGGTGACGTACTGAGTGTGTAGTCGAGCAGGCTGCACTCCAGCTGAACCCAGAGGGTTCAAGGGAAAAATATCAGCGTTCCAGTTTTGTTAGATCGAGCACACGTCGGATCAGTTTAAATGGATAAAAAGAGTAGTAGTAGGGATGACTTTGTTTTCGCTATCACCGCGCAGCATATGAGCGACCTTCACTTCAGAAACTAGCTCTTTCCAGTAACCTAGAAACAGGGCAATAACAATGTTTAACGACCCAGATTTTGAAATGGGGTTGTTTGTGTTCTGATTAATTAAAATCAAAATTGAAAATCAAAACATTGTCTTTTAAATATATAAAATAACTGCTCGTTGCAGTACTTTTTTTTTGTAATCGATCAATCATAGCTTGGTATTTTTTCGAACTCTAGGTCATTACCACTTTAATTTTAACGTGGAATTTTAATGGTGATAGCGCGGGATTCATTAAAATAAAGCACATGCTGGAGTTCAAATGACTTTAAATGCATTTTATAACTTTCGAAGCAATTTCGATTAGACAAAAGAAAAACAAGCTAAAGCAAATATATAAAGTTCCTAAATTGTTCTGGAACCAGGTATGAGTTTTGAGACACAACTCGGGGTAAAAAGAAATAAGAAATATAAACAAAAAGTTTTTTGAAGATGTTCAAAACTTATTATCTTGATATGAGACCCAAGTGCATGCCTGAGTGAAGCAGCATTTTAATTTTAAAATGCACGTACGTTGGCAGGTAATTTTTTTGTCATAAAAATCTCGGAATATGTTGCAGTAAAGGGCTCTAAAGCGCTTCACTGCTAGGCACTTTAAAGCGCTAACTTAAAAAACGAATTCACAACAAGCCGTATAAGCAATCAGACCTTGGAATCTTTGTTGCATCTTAATTAATATTTCAACTGCAATCAAACCTTCGCTGACATATTCCTAAAACTGGCATATCTCGAGATGGTCGCCATAAATTTACTAGATAGGGCTTAAGCAAATAACGGCCGGAAACACAGTATTAGAACTCTGTGCTGGAGTCTCCGTCAGTAGGGAATTGAAGACAATTGTTAATAGATAGATAGATAGATAGATAGATAGATAGATAGATAGATAGATAGATAGATAGATAGATAGATAGATAGATAGATAGATAGATAGATAGATAGATAGATAGATAGATAGATAGATAGATAGATAGATAGATAGATAGATAGATAGATAGATAGATAGATAGATAGATAGATAGATAGATAGATAGATAGATAGATAGATAGATAGATAGATAGATAGATAGATAGATAGATAGATAGATAGATAGATAGATAGATAGATAGATAGATAGATAGATAGATAGATAGATAGATAGATAGATAGATAGATAGATAGATAGATAGATAGATAGATAGATAGATAGATAGATAGATAGATAGATAGATAGATAGATAGATAGATAGATAGATAGATAGATAGTTTATTTAGTGCCGGTCAACAGCCGTGAGGCCTACAGGACAGTACATACTTTGTCATGTTTCTGTACAGTGGCGTTAACAATAAAAAGAGGTATTACATAGGACAGTGTGGTTGCTGAGGAGCACAATAGAAATCAATCTGACGCGTCATCAAATCCTAGTTAGTTAAAAATAAAAATGGTTGCCACGGGCACACTAAGATAAAGTCATGAATATGTCATCTTGCAAAAACATTGAATTGTATGTATCTTGTAACCGAGTCATTGGACACTTTGAATGAATATTCTGTATAAAATGTGTAATACATATACACGCCTTCCCAGATGGGACACCGGAAGCACAATGATGACAACAACTCGTCGCAATCCAGAGTGCCATGCACAACTTTTTCTCAAAAAGTTCATATCATGTGCAAGCCCTCACTGTCGTGAGGAGCCCCGGAGGCCTAAGTCATGCTAACACCGAGCTATAGCTGTAAAAACGCCGACGACCAATGTGCCTATCGTCGTATACAGCTACGAATAAATTTCCGCCGTACCTCTCTCGATTACATTGCTGCAAGCCGAGAGAAACAGAGTTCCATATTACGGATGTGAACTCTAAACGCGGCCGGACAAGTTAACGAACAATATGGAAGAGAACACAATGGCAGGTGTTATTATTCTGCAGGCTGATTCTAGCGGGATTATTTCCCCAACCTCGTTAGTGGAAGCACTGCAGGGTACGATGATCGTCTTAAAAGGTTGTACTTATATAATGCAATGTAGAGCTCGTTAATGGTCTAGTACTGGACGTGTCAAGTAATTCCATACCTAAAATAGATCACTTGCCAATGATCCCGTAACCACAAAAATCCGTTAAGGGGTTACTTAGTAATTAATACTTTACAAATTACTTTGTTAGTAATCCATTACAAGTAACGTATTACTTTTGCTGGGTGTAGATTAAAAAAGTTCAACGCAATTAATGCCCCCTTTATAGATTAACTAATCGATCAATCTGTCTTGTCCACCATATTTCTACGCAATTAACAACAAAGTACATTTAGTTTGGCCTTTGCAGATTATGTGATATACGGCGCCATATGACAATTTCGATTATGAAACAACATCTGTGTGCAGTTGACAACATGCTCAGAAACACTCAAGCTCACAGATTCTTCAGCTGCTTGAGGCCAAGCTGTTCGTTGATATTCTTCGGCAAGAGTGACCTCCATTAATTGTTCACAATAATCTCTGCTGTACTAAACGAACACTCGCACGGTGTTGAAGTGGCCGGGAGACGTGTAACTTTCTGTTTTTGTCTGGAGTTGAAAATCTCGACTAACCTACCGATTAAACGATTAATCGGTAGGTTAGTCGATAAATTGCCCAGCACTACTTTTTATGCCATTCTTTGATTACCACGTTACGTTTTATGGTAGTAATTTCTAATGGTATTTAATTTCAAGATATTTGTAACAAAATATTTTATAATTACTCGTTACCGATTACTATACACTCAATTCTGCACCTTAGAAAATAAATTGCATAGGATATACGCATATCATAATTGAAACTAGAGCGTGGAAAAAAGGTGGTTACATGTAAGGTAACCGCGCTCTTTCTGGCATTTTGTTTTTGGTACGCCAGGATTTTACTTTATTTGTATTTTTTGAAGAAAATAAAACAGTCAGAACAACGAGGATTATCATAATTACTTGATTACACGAGGACTCTACGCATGAAATCAAGAACGAAAATTTTGCAAGGACTGCATATTTATTTTCTTGCTTTTATTTTTTTTGTCCTTTCATTCGTTTTTGAGCGCAGTTTGACAGACATTGACAAACGCTTGTGTGCGGAGAGCAAGTCCTCTGCTTCCTGGGCAGGACTTCCGGTGACGTCAGAACGACGCCGAGCTCTGATTGGCTTTGATTGGAAGGATAGTGGGTAGACATCAACGCTAGGTGCTTTAAGGCCTACCCACTATTTCTTTCAATCAGCCAGAAGCTCCGCATTCTGACATCATCGCAACCCCTGGGCAAGAAGCATGACGAACTTGCGTTCCGCATTCGACTGTGGCTCATGCATGATGCGCCGCTTTCATGGTCGCGTTTTGCGGGCGTTGCAGACGATGGCAGGTTGCTGTGGTATACTAGACGATGATGCCGCAGCCACGTGTCTGCTCATCACGCCTAGCAGACGATGTCAGGCGGCAGATGAGACTCGCGAGATATGGCGACATGAAGACACTAGGTTTGCGTGGGTGTTCGGCCGAGCAGCAAGAGCCAATCCAGTAGTATTGGGCGCGGCTTAGAGCGGTCCGCTGGCATCCGTGAATTGAGTGTCCCGATGTACGAATTATGCTAAAAGTATTTTTTATATTTATTTTTGACGCGTCCAATATTTCATTTTTTAAGACTTCAGGTTAGCATTGGTACTGCACTGGCTAAATTTCTTATCAACAGTGAAAACACTAGACGCCTATTGAGGCTGATTAACTTCCCGTTGTCTAAATATACACACGACACGATTAACGTTGCCTTTATCTGACCGTAGATGCCTTCCATAAAAAGCGCCAAGGCTTGAAATTGAGAAATCCTCTCTCTGCTCCTTTGGTCTATAGACAAATTTTACATCAATTGCAAACATGAGCATCCGCGGCTGGGTTTCCTTCATGTGTACAAGCACCAGCATGAGCGTAAAGGTAATTTTGACAGGGTTGCAAATTTAAGCGCTTGTTTGTACAAGCAGTTATAATGGCCGTTATGAGACTTGTAAGCAATTATGTATACTGATTCGGATGATTAAATCGCGCTTACCATATGCTGGTGAAACCTTACAATTCAACTTTTTTGCATGCAGTTTTGTTGCTACTCTGCCGTAGAGAGGGGGTGTGCAGTTCGGGGAATGGTATAGACACGAGCGTGCATAATTACAAAAAGCCTCAATTTACGCGAGCGCCGGCCAGTGCACCTAATGTTCTTCCCAAGCCTTCACTCTCGCGCCCATGCCTTCGGGGGATCGGTGGCCGAGCATATTAGCGCACCGTAGCTGGGAGCACGTGCAGCAAAAGCTCGCGTTGCGGAATCCAGGGATCCCGGGTTCTATTCCCAGCCCTGCCCGTTTCGATCAGTATGAGCATCGTACCGGCGTGCGGTCCTGTATCCCTACTGCGCAATGCACGTTAAAGACACCAGGATAGCCGTCGTGCTGCACTGGCTACATTTCTCATCTACAGCTGAGACACGAGATGCCAATTGAGACTGTCTAATTTCCGGTTGTATAAACGTGCAGACAACAGAATTATTAGTTATTTCCTAATGCTATACCCGCCACGAATTAAATTCAATATACCTCCTAATTCTGTACTTAATTTTTACAACTACAATAAATGACAATGTTGAAAATTGGAAGTGTCCTTGGAATACAATTTGTTACAATAATTAAGTATTTTTTGTTCATTTCTAAATAATTATCTGAGTGAATGAACATAAATGTATTATGAAAAGTAATAAGAAAAGCAATTGTTTTTAATAAAATTAATTAAAAAAGATAAATATTCTATTGAAGGCCGAGTAACTTGTCAGTGTAATGCATTACATTTGTGAAGTAAGGGGTGCACATCTGATAGTCCCTAAGACGCTGTGCTATCCCTGCTTCTCGAACGTATATGGTGTGAGTTGTGTTGGTTTCGACTTAGACATGATTACTTGCTTGGAAGCTTTTGTTAATAAATAAAGCTGGTATTGGTATTAATATGAAGTGCGTTATTCCTTTGAGCCCCAACTTTTTTATGACTGTAAAGCATTTTTAGACGACGAACATAAATGTGTATTCACGGTACCACGCAAACTCTTTCTGTGTAGACTATTTCGTAGCATATAGTGCCAGGTATTGCAGAACTATTGTCAAATGTACGAATTGATATAATATCAATTAAAGTTAAAATCAAAGAATTAGAACAGTCTGCGCATTAAGGGAAGATTCGGATCGGGGAAGCGTTTTTTAATATTTGCCCTAAATAATAAAACTTTAGCTACTTATGATGTTTCGTCTTCCCTTTATAAAACTATTATTAATTTTAATCTAGTATCAATAGTTTTGTGTTCAGAGGCAAGATACAGCTACATAAAAAGTGTTACTTGTGCGGAAATCTAGGTACACCATTTGTTTATAACAAGCATGACTCAATAGCTCGTTATGCTGCCCTTGAAGTGTAGAGTGCCAGTATTTAGCCAAAAGCCGTGTACAAAAGATTAATTTAATAAAGAAAATACCGACGTTATAAAGCCTACTTTTCAGAAACTCTTTAAAAGTCAGTTGAAATTTGAAAAAAATAAAATTAAGACTTTGCAATTTTAAATAGATATCGGCACTCATACGTGCCCTCAAGATAATACATACAAAATTAAAGAAATCAGAGTAAAATCTCAGGCGAACTGGTGCACATCCATCATGAGAAACCTTGATTGAGACTAGGAACAGAAGGGACAAGGGCAACACCGTCGCTTCTATGAGACTTTGTTCTCCTTGTCCTTCCTGTTCCTGGTTTTCAGGTTTCTAATTACGAAAATACATACAAAATTTTATTATGATTGGAAGATTATAAGCATCAAAAACGGATTGCACAAACTGTGAAGACAAACCAAAGTTGCAAAAACAAGAAAAATAAATGGGAAGTTAAAAAAAAGTGTAACCTACAAATATCGTCTGCAATCACATCGAAACATGGTCAGAACATGAGGTAGGCTGTTCATGAAATATTCAGAGCCAATTAACCTGTTTCGCACTGTGTGCTCTGACTTTTCTGGCCCCTCTTGCACCATGTGCCGTCAGACAACATGCTATACATTAGCTGTTCCTCCCTCGTCGGCATTTCGGTCTTCACGAGGTTTCGAAAAGCAGTTTTGCGGCAGCGGCATGAACTGTCCTTGCAGGGGAAGATCTTGTGGTGCTGTGATGCTCGCAGGCTAAGGATGGCGCAGAAACGTCGAAGTTAACGGCTTTCAAGTTAACGGCAAGCCTCGTGCGAGTTCCCACCGTCATATATATTCGCTTTGCGCTTATACGTCGCCATTTGATGCGGCACGTTTCGACGAAAATGTCGAAAGAAAGAAAGAACTCGGGGAACTTGCTCTTTTCGGTGAAGTTTGAGGGACGACGAAAATCCCTCACGTTTCCCAGCCGACTCCCAAACGCGTATACGTAGAGAACCTGCACTCGTGACAAGAGGGGCAGGTAAGATGGCGGGTATTCGCGTAAACTTGCCATTCTTCACGCACCGCGGATCAGTAAGACGCGTTTAAAACAACAACAACAACAACAAAAACTGCGGGTGAGGATATTATTTTGATTTTGTTTTTGCGTATAAAAGTAGGCTGTCCAACAATAATTGAAGCAAGCACAAACGAAAATCGAAGATTTCAAATGTAAACTTGATTTTCCTACCCGCACATTCCCTTACTAAATAAGTTTATCTTTTATGTCAGTATAAAAAAATATAAGAACTACAGTGACTCGACATTGTATTGCACAATCAAGCTGCAAGCCTGCAACATTTTTATAGAAAGTTTGAACTACGCATGTGGCAGGTAGCCTAGCTATTATTTTCTCCTACGTTTCAAAACACCACTCTTTTTGCTTGCTCACGTTCGAGACTGTTTTATAATCATTTTTCATATTGCTTAGCAATTACCGCTGCTACTCCTGGAGGTTCTCATTAAACATTATACCTGCATCAACTTACTTTTTTATTTTAGATTTAAAATGACAAACGTAAATCAAGAAGACAAAATGCAATAACCCATATGCACCTAGCACATGTCATCCAGATCTAGCTCTGACATATTTTTAGTCCGTGTATAAAATAGACGGCTGTCGGCGCTTAAACTCAGACGACGCCAGCGGAACTTGTAATTGGGCAACAGAATATTAACAATTCTGGAAAATGTTTGTTTCCTTGTTTTCAGTGGCGGTTATGGTGGGTACTCACTGTGCCTTTGCAAGCACTTCATACCCGGATGAAAACCCAGCGCTTCAAGAGTATCAGAATGAAGCTGCGGTAAGCCGGAGGTGTTAGAGATGAAGGATAAAGACTATTTATGTCCTTTCCTGCCATGTCAATTCTTAATTTATGTCATGCCTCAACCAACAGTGCTTATTGCAAAATGGACCCCACAGCGCTCACGAGTCGTCTTCATTTCTGTGCAGGCCTTTCCACTTGCAGAGCAATGGTACATGATGTACAGGAACTATGAGTCAGATCCCTTTTTTGGTGACAAAGCTAAATGCGTTAGTATAACCGAGACGAAGCCAGGTGAAAACGGCGCTTACCCTGTGGTTCTTCGGTACAATCCAGACGTTTCTATGTGAGTAATGTTTATATTCAATGAACAAGCTTTATCGCTACCTTCCTTAGGTTACTCATGTCTAGCTTACATGCTAATGATATGTTCGCAAAACGTCGAGAACATCTTTCAGTTTGGTGTAAGCTGATTTTTTGTACATCCTTTCATATCTTCAGATTTAAAGGAAAGCACAATCTGAAATTAATAACAAAAAGCCGAATAGACCGTCATTGCTCTGTTATGTAGAACAAAGGTGTCCCACCTGTTTGTCTAAGGGGTGGGAATAGTGATCTGTCGTAGTCTCGAAAGCCGGAGAAAAAAAAAGAGAAAAGAAAAAAAAAGAATAAACCACGATACGCATTCAAACACAAAAATGAATGTTAGCGTAAGTATCAAAATTCCCTAAGGTGGATGAATACATATACTTAAATTTCACAATTAGCTCTTTTTGCGATTACACAACAATACTGACCAAGGAAACTCACCAAACCTAACTCAAAGGGTATGAGAACTTTGCCACATTCGCACAGTGCAAAATACTAATGCAAATGATAAAACTAATGCTTAGAATATGCAATAGTTGTGACAGAGGATAGTAAGCAAAATGTATATAACAACGCAAAGGAATTTTAACGTGTTACGCAGACATGAAGCAAGGGACTAAGAATAATGGCTGGTCATGGCAGTGTCTAATGAAAAGTATGGCGAGACGGTTTGCGTGAAGATGAAGTTGCAAACATAAATGATGTTGGCTTAGCATGCGTACGTTTTACATTGTTCCTTACCATAGGGTACCTTCATTCTAGTGATCTAACGGCGACATTCAGCTCATCCCTAGGATATACTGTTAAAAACATCGTGATTCATCATAATCAAGATCGTGAGTATCAAGTTAAAAGGTCCAAGAACACGTAAGCCCTTTCTACGAGTTGTGAATGCGAAAAAATGAGTTTCGTTCTTCCGCTCCCTTAGTTCGTCCGCGGCGTAGAGGCGTGGACGGCCACGTTTCGCCACATCGGAGGTTGCGGCCGACGGCCGAGCGCGCGCTCTCGTGAAGTGGCCGCGCCGCGCTGAGCTCGGCCGTTCAGCCTCCCCGGAGTTTGCCCGAGCGGGCTCTGCACCCTCTTACCGGCGTCCGGGCCGCTGCGTGCCCCGCTGCCATGGAGAGGGCTTCTCTGGTGGCGTTCCTTGGAACTACGCCGCGCGAGAGCCAATGGGAGCCTCGTTTCCTTGATGACGCGCGCCAACCAATGGGAGCCTATCTATCAGATCGCGGCTTCACTTCGCTCACTGGGACAGGGGGTTTAAGTGCCGTTTGCGCAGCTTGAAAGCTGATGACGTCGGTTCGCTCTAAACTCGTAAGAAATGCCTGCGCGTCTACTTACCCGCAATACACTCGAAGAGCCAATCTCTGCGATCAACGAAATCAGCTCAGCAAATGTTGATGCGGAACATCTGTTTAGACCTCAAAATTTAGTCTGCGCTTTGGCATTACGCAATACAAACATGACGCTTTGCATTGCGTAATGCCACAGCGCAGACTTCATTTTAGGTTTAAACGGATGTTCCGCCTCATCATTCGTTGAGCTGATTTTGCAGATCGCAGAGGTGGGTTCTTCGGGTGTTTTGCGGGTAAGTAGACGCGCAGGCATTTCTTAGAGTTTATAGGACAGTTAATGCTTTCGCATTAAAAGCTAGGTACAGTGGGGACTGAATCTACATGTTAAAGCGTGTAGTGTGTAGTGAAAATTTTATTTTATTAAGACTAAATACTCACTGTGGTGTTAATGAACATACATGAAAACCGGCTCCACAATGTCGCCAGTTGTCGTAAATGCCAAATCAAAGGTCCTATTTCTTTCGTGTCCGAATGAATCGGCTCTTTGCTGAACGTTTTCCATTGGTATATCTTCAACCTCACCTCTTCGAAAAACCAAATTTCCTTAGCAAAGATTGACAATAAAGCTTTAATCACACTCGTCTGCACCCGAAACTTTCCACTCGAGCTCAACAAATAGCACCGTGAAGCATAACAATATCAAATTATATATATATATATATATATATATATATATATATATATATATATATATATATATATATATATATATATATATATCTTTCACTCTCTCTCTTTCTCTCTCTCTTCGTCTCTCGCTATATATATCTATATATATATATCTATATACCGGGTGTTCATTTTTAATTCGAACAGATTTATTTAAAAAAATCCGTAAAAGATGCACTGACATAGGCGTAGACTTCGGGGGGGACATCGGGGCTCGTGCCCCCCTGGTAAAATCCGGAGGGGGGGGGGAGCAGAGCCCCCCCCCCCCCCCCCGGGTTCGCGCCATGTCCTTACCGAGACGCTGTTTACGTGCCATGTAACGCACTTCTAGTAGCTGCATGTAAACAAAATAACGCCCACGTTGCCTTTATTGACATTTATCAATAAAGGCTTTTTTGTTTATCCCAGGCGCAAAGCTACAGTTGGCGCAAAGCTGCGTTGCGGAACGCGATAGCGATCTAATCATCCGCGTTCCGCCAGTGCTGGCTTTGCGTCTGCTTCACGAGTGGTAACTTTGGCGCGCCCTCGAGTTTCCCACGAGCTTCAAGTCGTTCTAAAAAGAGTTGATTTAGAGGTTTTCAGTGACGCTATTTAAGTTTCCAATAGGAACCATATGTTTATTTGCACTAAATAAAAGGTTAATTAACGAATTTCAATTAATTAGCCGACTTATCACAACGATTAGCCACCCACATAATGTATCCCTGGCCGTATAACTCACCTGCACAAACCGTATCAGTGCATCTTTTACGGATTTTTTAAAATAAATCTGTTCGAATGAAAAATGAACACCCGGTATATGTATATATTAAGTCTTAGCAACCATTCCGTCAACCTGGGTTAATTCCTTAACTATAGCTAAAATGTGACGAAAGACCCCACGTAGCTACTCATTTAAGATCCAAAAACACAGACGTTGCAAAATCACGGACAGTTTACATCCACACGTCTTGTTTTATGATTTGTTCTTTGTCGTTCTCTTTGACTGATACTGCAACCTGATTGGTCGTGAAAGATGCCTGGACTTCACACACCATGTTTTTGTATTTGTTTTTCTGTTATGAACTATAAAAAAACATTCATTTTTATTGGTTTTTGACTGTCGAACTGAATAGAATGACTCAATAAAGGGTGTCTTCTGACGAAAAACATTTTGTTTTTGCACAGAAAATGTTACGATTGCGTCCAGAACAGCCTACAAGGACGTCAAAAAGTGTGATATTCTGCGAATGCCTAACGAAGGTGACAAGATTTTACAATTTCGAAACTTAGGATTACTGACATTACTTATCAATACAGTACGTGCAGCCAGAAGCAAAGTTAACAAAAGCGCGCCTGCGAGCGATTTTTTTTTCTCGAGCGGCGCTAGGTTTGCGGAAATCGGTGCAACCGATTGGTCACGTAACGGCAGGTCCATCGCAGTTTGTTGGGTTGAGTGCGGGAGCACTTCAAGTAAAAAAATCTGCGGGAACGTTGTGTTTATATTAGCCTGTCTTTAATTTATGCTGCGCCTGCATTACACCACTAATTTTTGAAAGAGTCAAAATGAGCCGTTTCGATTATTGCAGTTTTAATACAGCCTGCTTAATTTATGTGTAGCACTTAGGGCGTATTCATCATAACCTTTCCTTTTCGCAGCATAACGTAACATACACGCATAAAAACAGCGCCAACAAAAACAGCCGCACTTTCTGAGGGTCTGTGTTTGTTATTGTACATGATACCCAACTTCGGGGGTTACCGCGCTCCTCCAGCGCGCTAAGACGGGCCCTTCACGACGTGGCAAGCGTTTGCGCCCAAAGCTTTACATGCGCCAACACCGGCTAAACTAGCGCCCCGCCGAAAAACAAATGCACGGTAGCGCGCTCCAGTTGAGATTAATTGTAAACTGTATGCGCGGTATTTTATTTTTAGTATAAAGCACGGTATTGGCGTTCAACTGTGGTGACTGACAGCTTGAGAAAAGCGGGGCTGAGCTAACTACATCCACGCTTCTCGTGATTGGTCCTCCGACGTTCCTATCGAACCATCTTATTGGTTGCCGAGTAAGATCCTCGGGGACTAGCCCCCGCCCGGTAGTTCTTATGTAGTCCGTGTAACAGTGAATGCCCGCCATCGAGGCTCGTCCGTATTATCTAATAAAGTTGGGTGGGCAGCTGACTCAGTATACTTACTTCGTTTCAGCTTAGAGGGAAACTGAAGCAATTCTCTTTTCGATAGAAAACAAAAACCACACTTAAATCGTCTTTATTTGGCCTCCAGGATCACGAATATCGAAATGACACTGCAGACTGGTACGCTAAGCAAGCACAACAGCGCTTTCAAAAAAGCGCTCAAGCCCCTCTTTCCCGTAGCGTTTGGTGCGAGCAGGGAATCATGACGCAGCGATTTTCAACATTCCCGCGCTTTCCGCAAGCCTTACCCGAAGCAGTCCAAAGCTCTGCACGCGTTCCTTCCCATCTGGCAAGGGCAGGGCAGCTGAAACCTCCGGGTCTGACGTCATACCCAGCGGTTGGCGTTTTTGGTGTTTTGGTTTTTCTCGCGTCTATTGATGCGATCGGGTCAAACACCCGTGATATTCAAATTCACAGGAGAAAAAAGGCGCTAAAATTCACCTTTACATCGTTTTTTTTTTTCAAAATGCTGTTCGGCTTTTTTTTTAAGTCGAGACGCAGCTGACGCCATAGTCAGTTACAGGATACGAAAGTTTTCGAGGGAAAGGAAGGCTGAGTGAGAGGAAAGGAGAGCACACGGAACGCTGGAGAGAGGAGGTTGATCCCTTTTCTCCTCTCCAGCATTCCGTTTGATTCCCCTCCTCCTCGGCCCTCCTTTTCCTCGAACACTCTTCTTAACCGGTTACGGACTATACAAGCTGATGGGACCAACCGAGCAGTGTAAAAAGTGCAAGTTACTGTTTTAGAGCGCAGCTCTTAGGCGCCCGTTTCCGGCTTGAGCGGCGTCGGCGTCGCCGTCGCCGTCGCCGTCGCCGTCGGCGTAACCACGCGGTGCATGATGGGCAAATTTCCCCGCTAAATCTAGCGGAAAAATTTTCCCGCCAAATTTGGCGGAAAATTTTCCCCGCTAAATTTAACAGAAATTTTTCCCCGCTAAATTTACCGGAACATTTGCCTGCTAAATTTAGCGGGAAATTTTCCCCGCTAAATTTAGCAAAATTTTCCCCGCTATATCTAGCGGAAAATGTTCCCCGCTAAATTTAGCGGGAAAACTTTCCCCGCTAAATGTAGCGGGAAATTTTCAGTACAGAAACAGGACGAACACCGCGATGGTGCGCTTTTGACGCTGTCTGATCATCCCATCAGCTCACAAGGCTGCGTTTCAACTTGAGGCGACATAAGTACGCACCAACACATTGTTTGAAAAGAAGCCCGCTCTGCCCACATCAGGTGTGGGCACTGGGCGTGCGCAGAAACCGAATTCGGGTGAAGTGAGGCGTCTGCGCATGCGCAATACCGACAGCAGCGCCACCGCAGTGGCGTGACGTCAGCGACTCGAGTTGGTCTATGTATTCGGCAGAATTGAAAGTAGTTGTAATGTATCTGCTGCAGCTAGCGCTCCTTTCATATATACAATTAACAATTCCTTCGTTTTTTTATGTTGCGAACTTGGCGTGGTTTTGTGTCACAAAAATTTTTCTAAGTATCGTAATAATTTGTTGCCGTGCCAAAGCTATAGGCGGGACAGCGATCTATCTAACATTCTTTCATTAACTGATCCAACTTTGAACTGTGCAGATGGGGCATGTGTCCTCCTCGTTCCGAAGAGTCAACTGGGAAGTGTTGACACGTGCTGCGATTTCATCTTTGACCTCCTCTGCAATGCCACCCCCAAGTTCAACATTTACGACAGCAGCTGCCCGTAGAGGCCTCGATGGAGCCTCTTAGTCTCACTGCGTCTTAGTTGCGGTTACATTGAGCGCCCGTTAAACGTAGATGTAGGCCTACGGGCTGTTTAGGGTCACCCCCGAAAGTTATATGAATAAATAGAACTAGTAGACGGTGATGGGTAGGTGCACGTCAACCCAGTTGTACACCTTGACACTGCTGAAGAAATAAACCACTAAAGGAACGCTACGTTTTTCTCGTTGGAATTCGTTGACGTCATTGGAGAGGAGCATATTTGCGGTGAAACCTGAGTAGATGCATAGAGGAAGAAGTACAGATAATTGTTTTGTGCAAATAGCTGCCATTGGGACTCGTATATAGATTCCCAGCTACCTCAATCCTGTATTTTTATATACTCGTCGCTGACTTGAGAAACCGATGGGTTAAGATGATACGATACTGCAGAAAGTTTTATGCGACTAAGCTTGGTTGCTCTCTACATAAAACCTCGAACGTTGTCTCCCTTCAACGTTGTCCTATGCTCCTGTTGTGTATGTTCTTGATTAAACTTGGGGTTACATTGCTTGGTGGCGACGTCTTAGTATGAAACAAGGTATGAGAACGGCATGTACTCCTAATGGGATGACTATAACCAGTAAATAAGCTACACTTATCTCTTCACGGTGTGAAGAGTTGTTTTGTTTACCTGCTAGTCTATCACGTTTTTTGTATTATTGTTAACTTCAGTGTTTGTACTGTTCGAGTTCCATCAATGTGTGTGCAATTTATCGCACGTTTTCCTCTTTTGCCCACTTTGGCGTTTTTGTTGTTGCATTGGTGAATACAGTTTTTTTTTCAAAGTTTCTGCATATATGTATCCGTCACGACTTCTCCCCCATTCTTGTCATTCCCCCCTCATGTAATGCATCAATAGATGCTTTTGAGGTCAATAAATGAAATGAAATGAAATGGAAACGTGAGAGTAACGACACTTACGGTCTAGGGCCGCCCTATATGGAAGCTGGAAACCTTTCACGTTTCGCAACTACTGTACGATTACGGAGCCAGGTGCGGGCGCCGAGGGTTACCTGCTGCAGCAGGCATCCGTGAAGTCATACGATGGATGTCCTCTTTAGCCAATGCCTAATCAGGCCCCGCCTCAACCACTCCGAAGGAGATCACACAACGCCAGGTACGAAGGGCTTTACTGTGTTACGAGCTGGAGGTAGCACTTTGACCCGGACTCCTAGAGAATAGCCCCCTTTTTTCTAGTAAAAATTCTGTCAAATCGAGAAAAAGAACGTGGCCGCTGTTAAGCGGAATGGAGATCAGGAAAGAGAGCGCGCGCAGGGAATCTCAGGGCAACGCCAAACAGTGCCCCAGAGGTAAAAACCAAAAACACGGACGCGCTCCTTTTTTTTTTTTTTGAGGAATGAGGCAGTTTTGTTTTTACCCTCAACTATTCTTTCTCTCTCCCGTTTCTCTATGCACCGCTAGCCACTAGCCTCCTTTCTTTTTTCTTCGTTGCGGTTTGTTGGTGATTCGCGGAGAGGCCACCGCGCGTATTTTTGGCGCTGGCTGAGGCGTCACCCTAGAGTTCCTGCATGTAGCTACTACGGTAGCAGAGTTGCGCATTCAGCCTCGGCGGGTGGCCGTAGCGCCGGCTTTCTTGCACGCCCTGGATGCTTTGCTCCTCACGTGACTAAATTTGGCGAATAGCGGCGCCGCGCGCTCCGCCGCGCATGGAAAACAGAAGAGGAGAGAAGGCGGCGAAAGCAGGGGAACACACGCCGGGGCGCGAGCAACGTCGGCGGAGCGACCGTAAAGGTGGCTTTCTTGCACGGCGCCGGATGCTTTGCTCCTCAGCGTGATGGATCTCGGCGAATAGCGGCGTGGCGGCGCGGGGAAAACAAATGCGCAACTCTGCTCTCCCTTCGGGGGAGCATATCGAGGAACTCTACGTCACCCTAGGGAGCCTACATACTCGCCGACTCCGTCTTTAGGATGGTGACATCTCCGACCATTGTTGCCAAACGCCCGCCCAGACGGCCGCCAAACCTGATCTTGGTCCCCAGCTTTTGCCCCGAAAACGTTGCACGGGTAGCAATTTGCACAGATTTCGTTGGTACTGACTTTTTACGTCATTTCAGTAGCAGAAAAATTGTTCTGTGGTGATGTATGCCGTTGCTTAACCTAAAAGGCGAGTTTTTGGGCTCATTCATACGATAAATAAATTAATGTTTTCTAAGGATCACTCAAAAATTTTGTTAGCAACTAAAATGGCCCGTAAAAAAGTAGCAACTCTCCTAAAATAACCTTTATGGCCACATTTTCCCATTAAAGTTTACAGTTGCAAATTTGAGTAAAAATAAATACGGATTTTTTTTTGTCTTAGACTTGAATTTTTAATGGAAAGATTTGACTAATATAAGACATATTTGAGGAAAGTTGCAAATGTATTCTTCAAGTCCCCGAATTTTGCGGCCCGTTCTGGTGCAGAGGTATTTGGCTAGGACAAGAACGGTACCGGGGCTCTTCAGTTATGATACAGTGAAGTTATGATCATTCCCAGTGTCGTAGCAACAAGGGGGGGGGGCAAGGGAACCAGTCATGGGGGGTGGGGTGCCACCTCTGGCAGCACCCAGCACCCGCAGCCCCACCCGCTTTACTGGTAGGTTGCGATCTCGGGGAGTGAATAGGGAGGGGGAGGGGAAGGGCAAAATACATAAGGGCCCCGGGCGCCGGATGGCCTAGCTGCACCACTGATCATTCCTCTAGCATGAGATTCCCGACCTTTGATAACACTTCGCATCTCGTGAAGTTTGAGCGTGAACACGCAGCCGGAACAGGACAGAAGGCAATAAGCACGTGCTGGACGCTGGTCATCAGAAAAGATGACTAGGGGCCGGTTCCTGTCCTGTCATTGACCTTACCATTATCACTGTAAAGAACTGTAAATATTGTGTGTTTCTTGCTTTGTGTTTGAAACCTGCAATTCTGTTTTTATTTTTCTGTTCATATTTATATATTTGTGCACCAAAGAGGAGACCTGCATGGTTGTTTTTGGGCACGTAAAATAAAATCAATAAAATAAAATCATATTGCTCAGTAGTAGAAAAATATGCCTTTTGTGCCGGTGAACGAGTCAGTATGAGAGGGAACTAAGATAGCTAGGAAAGCTGGTAAACACTCACAAATCTGGCTTCACGAAATATGGAACCACTAGCCAAAGAGTGTGTAACGTTAAATAAGACAATGTCCATGGTGTGACATTGTTAGCGTAAAGAAGCAATAGCTGGTTTTCACTGTTCAACTTTGACAAAAAAAGTGATATCACCAAAGCTACTTATGTAGTGGAAAGGGCTCATTTGGACGTCAAGTTAGGCGACAAAAATTTGCATCTCTTAATTCACTATTCCTCCAAGCAAAATGAGAAAAAGCTCCGGTGGCGTGTTCGTGCTAACAGTGTAGTGCAGTGTAGAAGAATGCAACCTGCTACACTGATGAAACCTACTGAGCATCCAATAATTAGGAAGACGTGCAGGGCACAAATAACATTACACACATGTTCTGAAGTAGGACAGCAGGCAATAATAAGAGCATAAAATAAGAGTATTGGCAAAAGACCAAGTATTATTTACAAGAAAGCAAATTCATCACTCACTGGTGACAGCATGCATGTACCAATAAATCACCATATCACTGAATTGAGAAGCACCCTTCGTGGTAAAACACACCATTCAGCGGTTAATTCAAGTTTGCCGCAGCACATGTCTTGCTCGACGCTCCGTTTACTTCCTGTGCGTACTGCTGTCGCAGGTGAATCCTGATTCTTGTTCTGACATACTTTTCAAGAAGAATCTTCTCCACACGAGCTTTGTGTATGTCACAGCACCCTAACTCTAATGTCACAGATTTGCGCAGGAACTCCAGAATAGTGGCAAATGGGGCCTTGAGCGTCAAGATGGCGTCTAGTTGGGTAAAAGCTTTGATGTTCTCTTCGCACTCTATGAGGACACTCATCACAGCTTGGCTGGGGTAGACAAGGTTCCCAGCACTCTTGACATACTCTTTCAGGTGAATCAAACTGCGGTGCGGATCGTTACCATCCGACACTAGGACACCTTCGCAGTCCTCACAGTGGCCAATAGACTTCTTGACAAACCTAAGAATAAAACCTCCCAGGTAGGCCAGAATGTCGCACTCGACTGCAGTAAGTTCACACACGAACAAGTTCTCCAGCTCTTCAGACTCTTGGTTGACATCTTGCACCTGCTTCTTGAGGGCTGGATCAAGGAGGTCAGCCAGATGCACGCTGTCATCAACATTATAGCTTGAAGATGTCGGTGTGTAGAGAAACTGACTGACACAGATCAATTTCAAAGCACACTTAATGTCAAACGCACTTGGCACGGGTTTTCTGAGTCGCAGCACGAGAAAAATATTCTCCATGCAGTCCTGGCTCAACCTGCCCGTGAGAAGGTACTTGTAGCTGTGCCTGTTTAGGAGTTCGTCAGACAGGCGCAGAACGACAGTGGTAGAAACAAGAAGCCCGGCCTGCGTCGGTTTCCAATGAGCTGTTGCTCCCATGTCCATCCGACAGAAGGTGGTGATTGCCAGGTCCAAAGTCCCGAGTGCTTCCATGTGCTTTGCAGCATCATAATGACTCAAGGCGACCATTGGGTGATGTGACGACATCAAGGTGTACCACCTACTCACTAGATAAAAGAACCAGGCTGTTGCCTCAGCTTCAGGCGGCAAGACGTTTTGCTGAATTAGGTAGCGGATTGCAGGAGGAGCCTCACGGAACAATTGCACAGCAATGCTCACTTTCATTTTTGTGAAATGTCCATTGCTGACGTGGATGCCAGAAAGCCTGTTTGCGATCTTGAGTTCATTGTTTGCATCATATGCAAGAACAGCTTCAACATGGTGAATGTCCACAGTGCCTCCTGGGAGGTTGTGCTCTCTCAGAGTCTCTTCTCCTAAAGTAAAGGTCTCTGAACGAAGCAGTTGGGCACAAATATTTTTTAAAACATGCACTGAATCAGCCATGAAATAGAGCTGCCTCCCGTCAAGGTGTGGGTGTGGGACAGAACACACGGTCTCAGAGTGCCTGTGATTTGAAAAGTTGAGCAGACGCCACACTGCACGGTTTGCTGATCCCATGTCACTCGTAACTATGAGCACCTTGAGAGAGATGTTGAAACATAGTTCAATGAGATGAAAGACAAGCTCCTTCAAAGCACTTTCGTCAGTTGATCGTCCAGTGAAGTGGTAAGCAATCACTTGCTTCCACCGTGTGTTTAATCCCCCAACCAAAGGGCATGGTTGGCAACATTCACACGGGATTCTGGGAGTGTGGTGCTTTCAAAAATACGATACAGCGAACTATCGTGGTCAAATCCCTGACTAATCTCCATCTCATCCATAAAGAGCGCACAATCTTTCTCTTCCGCCTTAGCACTTCAAAAACATCTTCAAGAACACCAGGCAGAAACTTAATGTGTTGGAGTCTCCGAATCAACGTTCTGTTTGAGGGCAGCACATATGACAGCGACCTCAGCAGTTCATACCCTGATGTACCACATGCGTGCTTGATTTGAAGGGCAACTCGAATAGTCTTCTCTGACCCCTTATGTCCCCTCATTGATTTCACAGTCAAAGCCTTTGTTTGGTCTGTGTTCAAAAATCTTGAAGTTTTCAAATCACTTATTTCTTTCTGAGCTGATGTCAGTTTTTTTTGTGAAACCTCGCATTCTTGATTTGGCTTCATCGTGGAGCCTTTTCAAGTTTCGGTACTTCCGGGCCAGATCGCAGTTTTTCTTTCGAAGCTCGGGGTTTTGGCGATGCGTCAGTAACATACTTTTGGTGGTACTACTTCCGAACGTGAAAACAGCGGACGAACTTGTTACTTCTTCTGAAGGCCCGACTTCAGGCTGCATTGTTTCCTTCAGCTCCTGTACAGTTGGAACTGGAAAACCACCGGGTTGTTCCAATGCACTACACTCTTAAGAAAAAGGGTGCAAAAGAGTGTATCGTTACACCTTTTGTCCTATATAATACACCCCAAAACTTCCATTCGACGTACAGCGCCCTACAATCGAACAGACGGCCCGAAATTTTACGAGGGGCTTGAAAGCCGTGTGTGGTACAACTTATTAAAATAGCTAATGTACGTTTTACTGACTATAAAAAAATAATCGGGGTTTTTTGGGCCCTACTGGAAAAACTCGGTGTTTTCTATATGTGGTCTTTGATACGTACTTTAGCTATTGAAAAAGTTATATCGCACCGTTATCAAGCCCCTCGTCAAATTTGGGGCCGTCTGTTTGACTATAGGGCTCTGTATGTCGAAATGAAGTTTTGGGGTGTATTATATGGGACGAAGGGCTTAACGATACACCCTTTTACACCCTTTTTCTTGAGAGTGTAGAACAAACAAGCTCAGTTGACGGAGCAGTAATGTCAACAAGGCTACCACGAGGGTAAATGGCATAGCCCTTGGGCCCTGGGGTCATGAAAAAAGGAGATCGAGCATGGTGGTTCGGGCCACATTCTTCAGTGTCGAGAGGTGGTTGTCGCGGTGGGACGGTTGTCACTGTGCATGTATGCTTTGACCGAGGAGCATTGTCTGTGGTACTTGCACCGTCGTTCGGGGCTAAGGGCAGTGAAACGACTGTCGCTGCACTATCCCGCATGAATGAAGAATTTTCTGTGTTGCTCGCAGAGATGTCAAAAGCTAGTGGCTGACGGAGGTGTGTCACTGCACAAGCATACTCAAACTGAGCAGCGTTGTCCATGTCGCTTGCACTGTTGTCGAGAACTGGTTGCCGCAAAAAGGCTGCCGATGAGCAAGTAAGCCCGGACCATGAAGCACTGTTCGTGGTGGTTGCGCTCTCGTAGGAGGATGATGGCATTGAAACAATCGTCACTGCACAGGCACGCTTGGCTGGGGCGTTGTCTGCGCTGCTTGCAGAGATGTCGAGAGCTAGTGGCATAGAAATGGCTGTTGCTGCACAAGCATTCCTGAACTGAGCAGCGTTGTTTATGTTGCTTGTAATGTCGGCGAGAGCAAGGTGCAGTGGAATGTCTGCCGCTGCACAAATACGCTTTGATCGAGGAGCATCGTCCTTGGTGGTTCCACTGTCGTCAAAGGTTAATGGCAGTGGAACGGCTGTTGCTGCACACGCACGCTTGGACTGGGCAGTGTCTGTGGCACTGACGTAGAGAGCTCCTGGTAGTGAGGCAGCCATCATCGTACAAGCACGCATAGGTAAAGCAACACGGTTCGTGCCGCTTGTGCTGCCATGTAGAGTTGGTGGTGATGGAATGGCTGTTGATCCATGAGCACGCTTTTTGGGGGCCTTTCTGTGTTTTGGGATGGCTGTAAGAGGTCAATAAACATATCAACATTAGTATTATTACATATGCATTTTTAAGAGACTGAAAAACACAGTGTTAAAATATACAGGTTTATCATTCCTTAGGTACCAGATAGAATACTACAAAATAAATAATAGGGTGTTGCCGTGCAGCATTCAAACGCTTTAGAGGTTGCGGACCCAAACTGTTTGCGCATCTCTTGTATAGTTTTTTAAACTGTTTAACAATTAAACATCTTGGTAGTGTGAAAACCTAGTATGTTTATATTTCTTTTTACGAGGTCTACAAAAGATGAGAATATAAGACTGTAGTTGAGAGAGAATGTTACATTGAGTATGCATTGTGTAACAAAAAATGCTGGGAAAGGATAGAGTTTTAAAATATTACACAAAAATAAACTCTTGGAACTTCAGAAATTGACTCAAATAGACTTATGAACATGCTTACACAATATTAAAACTTACCACGATAAGGAAAAGAGTCGCAACAGCATCTGGCCTCAGTTTTTCAACCCGTCCTGCCGGTTTTGCTCGAAACTGCTGTCCTCAAAATGAACCTAAAAAAAAAAAAGTTGCATTTCACATTAGTTAGCAAATACTCCAAAGACAGCACTGTGCCTGCTCGTTTAGTTGACAAACACTATAAACAGAATTAGGAGCGAACTCCATCACCAACGAAATTTTTGAACACACAGTACTTACGTGAGGTCTGCTGTCACTTCACTTGTCTAGCGTTAGCCAAGCGAAGAAACAGAAAAGGCACTACTGGATCAATGTATCCAATACGCGCCTGCATACGGGATCAAATTATTGAGAACTACCTAATTTTTGCGAGGACCTGAATTTTTCGATTTGAAATCAATCCCAAAAACTTGGTCCTGTGAACGAACCACTACGGGGTGAAGAAGCTTGCAAAAAATGTGCCCAAGAAATATTTCCGGAAGCTGAAGAAGTCGAGGAAAATCGAGTTCGCAAAAACTAGGTCCTTATCAAAATGTTTTCAAAACCCTTGTTTTTTAATATAAATCCTGATCCAAACCATGGTTCGCAGCAGCTTGGTAAACGAAGCTCGTATTTCTGTTTCCCGAACAAACTTGATAATACTCATCGGTGTGGGTCCGGACATTTCATCGAACGCCGTTTCATCGAAGCCGTTTTATTCAACGAAGTTTTATCGAACGCCGTTTCATCGAACGCCATTTCATCGAAGCCGTTTCATCGCACGCCACCTACTTGAACAGTAGGAATTCTACAACTAGGAAATATTTTTCCCTTTAGCACCGGGAGGATAGTAGTGTTTTAACATTTATTATAATTTATAAGCTTATACATATATGAAAGGAACAAACCATTTTTGTCACCTTCTATTCTTTTGTTTAGTAAAAGATGACCTCTGTTAGTGTGGCCAATGAGAAAGAGGAACACTGACGACACTCCTTAAAGCTGTGATCATCAAGTGCAGTGACGAACGCACGTCCGTTCAAGGGTGTATATATTTTCGTCCTTGAAGGTACCTATTCTGCTTCAAGACGAAGCCGTCCTTGAAGCAGTGATCTGTCTCCGTGTCCCATGATACGGGGGAAAAAAGACGTGTCGAAGATCCGACAAGTCCACAATTTTGTCGGTTACAATAAATTAACGAAGAGGGGAGACGCGTCTTTTTAAGAACATATATGTTCCTAAAAAGAGAAAGCTATTCTCCTAGGATAAAATGAAAACACAGGTAAATCGACAAATACAAAATAAAAAAGGCGCTGCGGAGAATAGCTCTTTTCCTCTTAAGAAAGTGCCTTTCATGCGTGAATAAATAGACGGATGAAGTGGGAAAAAGTGTGTGGCCGAGAACAGCCGCCTACCTCGCCAGAAAATATTAATTCGCGTATCCACTCAAGTTCTGATATAATAGCTACCTTCTATGATTGAGTAGCTAACGTTTAGGTGAACAAAAAATTGACCGGGTAGTAATTTTATTTCTGGTGAATTTCGAGCGGCGTTAAACTATTTCAAAAGCGATAGTAAATTATGTAAACGTTTTGTATTACTCCGAAATTCAGTAAAGAGAAATTCGATGAAACGGCGTCAAGTGATTCGATGAAACGGCGTTCGATGAATCGGCATTCGATGAAATGTCCACTGATTCTATGGAATGGCGTTCGATTAAATGTCCGGTACCCTCATCGGTGCATTCAAAACGCATGTGCAACGCGCGCGTCTTGAGATCGACGTGCGGCGAGCAAACCCAGATACGGAGAAGGCAGGCTCCTTCTCAACCTGTGATATTGTAATGCCGCTAAGGCTCGAATCTGGAACTCGCGACGTTGTTTATGTGCTCCCGACGCGCAACCGGAAACGCTCGTTTCTTGCAGAGGGACGCTAAACATCTCATTCACACTTGCGATCAGGGTGCAACAAAACTTGTGCTCACGGCGCAAACACGAGCAGCTGCAGTGGATTCCTAACGGTGTCGTTTGACTTGCGCGAGCCAGCGTTTCTTTCGAGCAGGGCTACTCGGGAAACGGAACATACTGCGTTTGTGCCCCGCCTGCAGTGGTTCGTACACTGCGGAACAGAACAGCCAGGCATTTCTGCTCCTCACGCCTCTCTTTCTACACACTTTTCCGCTGCGAACGATTCCGCAAAACACAAGGGCACCAGCCGGAGAACAAACACAGTGCGATGACGTAGCGACTGTCGAAGCTAGGCCTGGCTGGGCGAGCGCCGAGCGGACGGTCTGGTCTGGGGACCAAGATGGCGCGGTGCTTCCTGATGGCCATGGTTAACGTTATTAGATTAACTCAGTTACGGAACTGTTCATAGACGCTGCATGCACGAACGGTAGCCCCCCCTCACTCACCACGACTCGCCCGGAGTCGCTCGACACGCCGCCGGACGGCTGCTTTGGTAACTGAATCGGTATACGTTCGTTT
>JAZHYW010055802.1:0-16482 GCA_037355805.1 Ixodes ricinus | reverse complement strand
GAGGTCCTGTTGCATTTTTTTTTTTTTTCATGGATGTGTTGAAGCTTTCCCCTGGACGCAGCGGTGAGAACAGATGAAACTAATTGGAGCATTGCTCATAAATGGAACACCGCTTGTACTGGTAGAGGTGCTTGTGCTGGCAGATGATCGGTCACTTGTAGCTGCAGCACTCTTCTGAATAGCGTAGCAGCCTTGTCTTTCTAGTTCTTGAGCTGGACAAACAAAACATTTTATCAGTTGCGTGCTCCATGTAGTTCTGAGTGTTTGAACGTCCTCTCCAAGCCTAAATCTAATAAGACAGAATTCTTTTAATGGATTGACTGATTGCATTATTTAAGCATTTCTTGTGCAAGTACTTCTTAAACGGCATACTTGAACTGATATTTTCTCTCATTATGGATCACATGGATTATGGCTGAACAGTTATCTTGATATAATAAATTACAAAAATTCCGATTCAACCTCAACCTGTACATATATGGTCCCACCTTAATCAGAAAGCGCAACTGCAGGCACCAAAAAACTTGATCAATTATTCGATTTGACCTAGGTGGATGGAACTGTATCAAATATTGGGTTTTTAATTTCTTGCTTTCAACATTTTTACATTTTTTCTGAAGATGCTATGACAAATAAAATACGCATTTTAGAAAAAGATGATGTGCTACATTGATTTCTATTGTCAGCAGGCAATTGTAGGTTCATAATTTGCCTAGTTATGACATATTTACCTTGAAGGAAGAAAGAGTTGAGCCCTTCCAAGTCCTCCAGATCAACGAAGCTAGACAGAAGCCTGAGCCTCATCCATGGGAGCGGTTGGCGCAGGAACTGTCACTTGAAGTGATTCATTGATCGGACCATGTGGAGTTTCACTTAGAATGCAAAAATAAACAAGATATTAATTTCAAATAGTTGTTGTGACGCAATGTATGATCATGTGCAAATGAGTGGATGTAAAACAAAAACAGAAATAAATATCCTACCGATAATTTTGAAAGCACATACACAATAATACAAAACATCTAAGGTCTAATATGATTACGTGCGCAGTTCTATTTGTAAATTGCTTGGTGATGACCAAAATGAGAATATTGTAAATCTTGTGTGAAAATTTGATCTGCCATATGCAGGGAGGTGTGTTTACCGTGTTTCGTTGGCTCCATGAATTTACCTTACAAAGACAGTGGAAACTTTCAGTACAATTATGAAAATATTAGTTCCCCAAAGTGAAACACAAAGAATAAAAATAAACTTTTTTTTTATAATTGGCATGTAAACATAAATAATATTTTGGACCATTGTGACATTTTGGGCAAATGAATTGAATAGTATGTAAGTCAATTTAGTTTCATTTCCATTCCACCCGTTTTTCAGTCGTAATAAACATCAGAAAGGCCCAAAACAATTTTCGATTATTTCCTAAAACAAAAAGCTTAGCAGAAATTGTTTATAGCCCAAAACTTTAAATTATTTTATTTTGACTCCGACGGTTTTAAGTCATCAAACTTTCAAATAATGAATCCACCATGTTCAGACACCTCTCTAATAAATCATAGCGCCATGCGTTATGAGGCTGATTTATGCGGTCACTTCAAGAGCCAGTGAAACATCGTGGGCACACGAATATGCCATGTTCAAAATTTATGACATTTTCATTGACACATAAACTCATAAACAGACATCTGAGGATAGCACAACATTTTTGTGTAATGCAACCAGGTAACTGCAGCATTGACTGAAAAGTTCTTTAAAGCACTCCTCGCAATTATAGCAACCCTGTTTTTGGCTCAGAAGTAGTTTGTGCCAAAACAAAATATAGTATTGCTTTTTTAGTTGACGTTATTTTGCGGCTTTGATTTATCCGCATCAAACTAAGCACAGCTAACGTGCTCGACGTTGCACATCCGACATTCCCAACTCTTCCCATCTCCCTAAAACGTGCGCGTGTGCTAAAATCGGAAACCAGTATTTCACAAGGATTCAAAACGAGACGTTGCTAATATGGAACGCACACTTTCATGCAAAAGCTGCCGTCAAATGACTCAAATCGAAAAACATGCATACTTACAATATTATTATCTCTTCTGGTGGAGGCTCAGCTGGCTCAGCAGCGTTTCATTCATTTTCGCGTGCGAAGCGGTGACTCGCAGAGAAGGTTACCGTATTTTTTTTTTTTTTTTTTCAGTTTGATAATACAGAGACACTTACAGGCTTGCGCTGATGAAGCATCAAAACCGAAACTCTTGCATCGTGACTGCGATCGCTACTAACCCACCATATTTGTCACACCACCTCTGCAAGAGGTTGCTGTAAGCTTGCCAGTAAACACAAAAAATGACAACAATACAATTATATATTTAGAATATCACTTTATGTACTAATAACTGTGTCAATATGCGTTATACGCTGCATTTAAATTTAAGAAGAAAAATAAAACTAAACACTTTTTTGCAACAAAAAAACAACGAAATGTCAGCTTTAAGTTTGGCAACAATGACTCTTCGCCGAATATTCTTTGAATCTTTAGAAAAGTTCGGAAAAAAGTTCGGCTTTGCACGAATCCCAAGAATCGCTGGCGCCGAATTTGCGATTCGGCAAAAGTTCGGCCATTCACTAGTTAATGCCACAAATCTTTCTTCCTCGGTATGCTGCAAAACGTCAGCAAGGCTCCGTCTTGGGCTCCCTTCCTTTTTCTTGTTTCCTTTTTCTTAATAATAATATTTTTACAGGGCATTTCGTCAAATATATGTAGTATGCCGACGATTGTGTTTTTCATAAATAAGCATCCAGTGATGATGATGTTTATGTACTACAGAGCGATCCTGAACCGAATCTCGGAGTGCGTTGTGACGAGCGACGAATGGATATGACACTCAATGTATCACAATGTATTCACGTATCACTTGCCAAGAAACGTAAAATATTCCCTTCTGTTTTTCTGCTGAATAACCATCCCTTGAAACGTAGTTCTGAGCCTGTGTATCTTGGAGTTCACTTGCGATTTAAGATTGGACTGATCAAGTATCGCTTCTGTGTTCCAAGGCTAGCCGCATGTTGCACGTTTTGCGTCGTACTCTTTAGAAAGATTTCACTCGGCCCGAAAGAGGCTCTTTATTTTACTATGTTCTCACAATTTTAGACTACGCCTGTATTGTACGGGACCCGCACACGCAAATTTGCATAAATCAGACAGAAAGAGTCCAGAACCAGGCCGCGAGATATGTTTCAAATAACTAAAATCTCCTCCATAGCATCTTCGAAATTAAGTTTGTACTCGGCAGGAAGCCCACTTGGAACTAAGGCGAAGATGTCTTCGCCTTAAATTCCTGTATATTCTTCAGCTGTTGCGACATCGAGTATAGGTCATTCTAAATACATCGGTCCATGCTCCTCATTATGTTTAACGTGGAGTCAATATTAATTAAAACAAAAGATGCGAGAACTTTGGCGCGCACTGACCTACTGTTTTGGTGCTAGGTAACGACGACAGCAGGCGAACTATAATAAACTTACACTGTTTAGCGAAAGAAACAAAAAAACTTACGAATGTGCGAAAATTATAGCGGTAACCAAATAAATATTTAAGGACGCAGCCACTCTTCATCAAATATATAGTATGCTTGAGAGCAGACCAAGTATACATATATTACTTCAGATTTACAATGGATGCATAACAAAGCGCTCGAGGTACACCTAAGCACTTCTTATGAGTTGTGAATGCGAAAGCATGCACGCTAGAGTTCCTGTATGAGGCTCCCTACTCTAATGCGCCGCTCTTCAGCTCCCTTCTTTCGTCTGCGGCGTACTTTCGTCGACGGTCGAGCGCGCGCGCGCGCGCTGTCCTCGTGCGCGCTGGCTTCTTGTCCGTGGAGCGGTGGAGACGCTGCCTCGCGGACACTCAGCACGCCACGGGGTAGCGGCCGTTGAAACTTGATGACGCGCAGCAGCCAATGGGAGCCTCGTGGACGCGCGCCAGCCGATGGGACCGAAGCCGAAATCCATCATCTTTACTCCGCTCCTTTGGGACCGGGGAAACTGGGTGCCGTTTCGCTGAGGCTTTTCGCGTGGTTTCATGGCTGGGAGCTGGCCACACTCGCGCGAAAGGAGTGGAGAGTGCCGTTTGCTGCGCGGCGTCAAAACTGATGACGTCGGCTCGCTCCATGGGACAGTTAGAGCTTTCCGCATTAATCAACTTTACACCCACCGACTAGACACCCTGAGTGCATGTCCGATTAGATCACCCAAAGCGAAGGATGCCGGCCCTAAGAGCCAACTATGGCCAGCAAACTTTAGCTTTTCAAACAACTAACGCTCTAAATGAGAGCGTGTCCTGAATTGATCGCCTTCATAACACGTTATCTAAGGTTTAAATATGGATTGCTGAAGGTTCCTGGTTCACAGTCGAAATCGCATTTTATCCTGGACAGGGCACTACCTTAGGAACATAATCACTATATATAGCTGATTTGCAAGGAACTTATGTTTTCATTGTAATTACATCTGAATTTCTTGTTGGTGCTGAGATGTTGGAGATGTATAAGATTGCATTCTAGATGTTTGTTTGTTTTGGTTTTTACTACTAACATATCACCGACGTTCACGGTGTTTATTTTTTTTTACCAAATGAATGTGTGTGTTTCTTTTCTCTTGTTGCTCTGACCTGTATTTTTCAATTGTGTAATGATTTTTGTGTGTTTTTTTAGAATTGTTATTATGGAACAATCTTGAGCTGCTGAACTTTAGGAAAAGAGGTTTGTCAGGCACCACGCCTTTTACATCTGTACCCGTACCCGGTAAACCTCCGAAAGAAAGAAATTTAAAAATAAATAGTCATTTTTACAGTCCGTTTATGATTGGAATGTTCTGCCCGATCGATCAGTATCGATTCCCACTGCTCGCACGTTTTATTATTAATTAATGTTATTGTTGCAACATACCTTTTTTTTATTCTGTTTATTGCTGTTGCTCTGTTTTTTTTTCTTATTGTCCCCTTTTACTGTAATACCCACTGGGTGATGTAGGTATCAAATAAATAAATTTAAAAAAGCGTCCCAACAATGTAAGAACATATGCTAAATAGTTTCGGGCTGCTGGCAGAGTTGACAGTCTAGACCACCAAAAAAAATGTACATTCCGTTCTTCGAGCCGTACCTTCACAGCTAATATGGGGCTGTGAAGACGGAAGAAAAACAATTTAACGGCCGGGGGTGCGCACATATTCTTAACACAGACAAGTATATCCTGCCCAGGTCCGGAAACGCGCGGCAACCATTACAGTGGAATCGAAAAACAAAAGTGTGTCAATTAGGTAACGTGTCAATCGTTTACGCGTACTGCGCCATTTAGGAGTTTTTAGCAAAACCGCCTCCTTGTTCCGCGTGCCGCACAGCCGGAACCTTTGAAGCATGCTTTTAAGCGCGTGCGCACCGCGGTCACGGTATCACACGGGCACGCGTTTAAACGCATCCTCCAAAATTTCAGGTAGCGTACGTTGTACGCTGAACACGGTAACCGTTTGCTGATAGCAGTCTTGGGTAGTATCGCGATACTTGTATCGCGATACTGTAACTCGTTACTTTTTTTGTAACTTTTAACTGTAACTCGATACATTTTTTTGAAGTAACTGTAACGATAACTTAAATACTTTTTTAAAAAAGTAACTAAAAAGTATCTGCAAAGATACAGATACTTTTCGCGAAAAAAATTACCCTATTTTGTGAACACTACAGCGGGTTCGACCATGTGCGGAGGTTGGGCCCCACATTAGACGCGACAAAATAAAACAAGAACTCAAAACTTTTTTCGTCGGAGAAAAGTGCCGGCGCAGAGGGCAGACGTTTTTCTACGTTCTGTTTTTTCCTTTTTCTATCGCGCGGAAAAGCGCATTTAGCATTTGCTTTATTTCAACCTTTTTGTGCGTGGCTCTCTCGCCCCGTCTTCACCCTTTCCGGCCTCATCGAACACCTCCGCCTCTTCAGCCAAGCGACAGAGCCACCTCGCGGAAACACGCGACGCGTAGACACCTAACGGTGAACTGTTTAACGCCGAACGAGAGCCTCTGTCGTCGGTTCCGCAGCAGTCGCGGCGATAGCTTTCTTTGCGAAAGCGAGTCGCCGCCAGTAGACACTGTCTGACCGGGGCCACAGACGATGTTTCTACTGGTCGACCTGCCCTTTCGGCCCAGGGGCTCGCTGAGCCCGTGATCCACGGTCGAGTCTTTTGTTCTGCGTTGCATAGAAGAAATTAAAAAGAAAAGCGGAACGCATTCCGAGACGACTTTGTGTTGTTTTTGTTCACTCCTTTCTTTACCTTGTTTGATACTAACGGTCTTTTCCACTTTATTCAGTTCCAAATGGTTTAGCCTTCTGCTCCCCTCCCTATTATTGTAATGGACCCGTCTGTTCATCGGTATCTCCCTCTCCTGTCAGCTGAGAAAGGGAATAAGAGAGCTCTCAAGAGAAAGGAAGAGAGAGAACGTCGCAAGAAAGAAGGAAAATAGTTGGATGGTAATTAACCGTTGTCGCTCAAACGAGAGGCTGTCATGAGTGACGAACGGCAGGTGTTACCGTGGCCCGGCTATGAACTGCACTTTGACCTTGTCGAATATAGTGGCGATAACTTCACTGCTCGCTGCAAACACTGCAAAAAAGTATACGCAGCCGGGAGGTCCTCTTCCTCCAACCTTCGCAAGCACCTCGGGGTGAGTTTCGACTTTCATTTCTGGACACTACCGCTAGGCATGGAGACGGAACGATGGAAGGCTGAAACCTCGACAGCGCTCTCCAGCCTCAACGACTTTCCCACCATTAGGAAAGTTTTTTTACGCCTGAATACTGCACTGCCGTCCAGCGCACCCGTTGAGCGCCTCTTTAGCAAGGAGAGTGATGTCAGCATCAAAATGGGAAAGTTAAGTGATGATAACTTTGAAAAGCAGTTGCTGCTGCGTTACATGAACTAAATAATTTATTATTTAGTCCATCTTGTATCGAAGCAGCAAACGCTTTGATTCAACAAAGTCGTGCGACGGTAATATATATATATCTCAAAAAGTGAAATGAGAGTTTTCTGAGAGTTCCAAATAAATATAAATCGTAGTCATTGTGTGTTGTCATCAATGTCTTCATAGTTAAATTAAAAAAAAACGAAAGTATCTTGAAAGTAACTAAGTTACTATGACGAAGTAACTGTAACTGTAACGCGTTACTTTTATTTTTAAGTAACTGTAACTGTAACTTAAATACATTTTTGACAAACTATCTGTAACTGTAACTAATTACTTTTTAAAAGTAACTTACACAAGACAGAGTAGTAGTCCCTATTAAAGCAGGTGAACGGGAGCGTAAGCACCTGAACTAAGTATTGCTCAAGGAGGCCTGCGGTAGTTGGCAACTCTCGGCGCGCGCAGCTGACTTTCCGAATTACGAAGCATAGCTCCCCAGGTGATATCACGACGTCAGAGGTCCCGAGTTAATTTATACTTGTCTCGATCATTCTGGTAAATCCAGGAAGTTACACCAGAGTGCCGCGCGTGAAGAGCATCTGGAAATCTCTCCAGCATTCCGTAACCAACCATAACGAATCATAACGTGCGCAAAATGCATGAACGACAAAATACATGCGCTCCCTGGGTTTATCGAAGTAATTGTTAGAAGTTTAAAAAAAGACATTTCTCTTTCGCAACGCTTTCCGCCTTCATATTGTGATCAGTGTTCGGCCGCGTCAGCCCAATCCAGCTCCCGAAATGGATGCGAGCACCACGTCACTCGGACTGCGGTTTGCAACGAGAGATGCGTTGAAGGATGGTCACGCTCGCGTAGAAGAATACCCGCGCAGATTACGGTCTATATACGACGTGGACTCAATGAACCTAAGCCTAAATATATCGTAAATTTGTGCTTTGCACGCTATGGCACTGAAATTACAACAAATCTGAGGATAGGTGGTGGATTTATCATGTGAAAATACTGAGAGAAAAACAATTTACCTAAATGCAATATCACGGATATAAACCAAAATTGATCAATGGTTCAATAGGCGGGTATTATTTTTATTTTAATTGCTAAAGTGAAAAGACATTTAAAGGGGCGATGCAAAAATTTTTGTACTTTGAGCAAATACCGTTAAGAACGGATCCTGACGTTAATGACCTATGAAACACGCGTTCGTTTTTCACCCCACGCAATAGAAGTCCCAGAAAAAAATTAAAGAGAAACGAGCAGCGTTCACCCCCTAACTTGCAGCCAGAATGAGCGGCCACGTGATCTGGAGCCGATTATATGCCGCCAATGTTGATCATAGCCACGCGCTGGGGTTAGCAAAGGGTGAAAGCACAGGACACCCGCAGAGTTCCAGACATTGTTACGGCTCGGCTATTGTCGTCACTGCGAAGCGATTGGACACGGGCCACTCACCCGAATGCTTCTCGAGCTAGTAATTATCACGAGCCCAAATCGAGTGCCCACGCAATGCTCGGGTCCAATCTATGAACCGCATTCAAATATCGTCATTGGGGTGTACTGCGATCCCCACGTTACGTCATCAAATTTTGCAAAGGAGAGATTGAATGAAAATGATCGCTTTTGTCCTCGAAATTACACCGCAACAAAGGAGCTTTTCGGCCAGCGGCGTTGCGTGCGAGTATCCTTGAGTCCCACTAGTGCCAGTAAGCTCGTGTAAAGTGAAAAACATTCCAATTGAGTATCGTTGCACGGCCCCTTTAAACAGTTCTTATGAGTTGTAAATGCGAAAGCATGAATGTCGTTCTTCCGCTCCCTTAGTTCGTCCGCGGTGTACTGGCGTGGACGACCACGTTTCGCTACTGCCGAGGTTGCGGCCGCCGACGATATAAATGATTCAAGCGCCGCCATGTTCCTCGGCGCTGAGAGGAGTAGAAGCGTCGCGGCTGCTTCTGAGTTCTGCTCCTCTCGACGGGGGCCGCAGCGCGCCATGGAGAGAGGCCCTCTGCGGGGTGGTGTTCCTTGAAACTATGACGCGCGGCAGTCAATGGGAATTCATCCATCAGTTCGCTGCTACAGACTACAGGTTTCGCTCCATCGGACACGGGAATTTAGGTGCCGTTTAGCGCGGCTTCAAAGCTGATTACGCCGGTTCGCTTCATGGGACAGTTAATGCTTTCGCATTAAAACCTTCCGGTGTGACCCCTTGAGCATTTGTTTGGGCAAAAACAAGGCGCCACGTTTTTTTTTCGCATTGGACACTGTAAAGTGATCACCTTTTGACCACTGAATTTAACCATTTTAAGTTTAATTCACGCAGAATATCGATACCGAAAGCGCCACTCACCAAAAGTATGCATGACGAATTTATGTTTCGTATACAAATCTTCAAAGAATACGATCTCCTCCTTGTCCAAGACGTATGCGAAGGGCGGCCTTCCGTTCAGCTGCGTCGTATGCTTCCTCGAACACGTTTGTTTCTCTTCGTTGAGTTCCTCTCCTACTTCAAAGTTACTTCGGAATATCTCGCCGAAAGCATAAAATGACCCTTCGTACTTCGGCAACGCTGTAACAAAAAAAAAAAACATGTTTCATACTAATGCTTATAGTAAGTGGCGGTTACACTACACACATGTAGTATGATTTAAATTCCCATAACTGGAATGGTGAAGCCCAATTATTATCCGTAGAAACCTATTTTCGATGGTCCTATAATAAATATAGTTTGAAACGGGAAAACAGGGCGAAAAGCGGCATCAAGAGCTTAGCAGTGGTTCACCCCCCCCCCCTTTTACAGCAGACAATTCCAAAAACACATTACAATAATATACAATGAAGAAGAAGAAAACCTTAGACCGTAATTCCGACTAAAGAATAAAAGTTGAATATCAAGCAAAAGATATATGTGGTACAAGACAACTCACTCCACAAAATCCATCCTCCAGCCCTCTCACAGTTACGCGGTGAATAAAATCGAATAACGGGATTTATAACTGATTTTTTGCTTTCTGGTAAAAAAAAAATTGTGGAAATGCACGTGTTATATAGGCTATCTCAAGACACCTAGAGTTCCTGTATAGGCTTCCTGTATAGGCCTATACAGTAACTCTAAAGTCACGCAGGCTCGATTTAAAATGGACCGTAAAACTCGACGCCTGCACGAAGCAATCCAAACTTTTCGTCAAAGATGTATTTCACGGGTACGTTTTTTCTTGTAAAATTACAAAGCGTAGCTCCTTTCTCTAAGTAGTAGGGCCAAAGAACTTGCCATGGTCAACGGCGGGAGGCGACGCAGACGACTGAGTCAAGCGGCGGGGACGTGTTTGGCGTACGTATTGATAGATGGCGCTACTTCCTTATCGAGACTGCTCGCGACGACCGTGATTTACTAAAATGAACATAATATTTTGTAGTGTTCTTTGTTTTAAAAAGAATGCGGACAGAAAAAGAAAAACATTAGTTAAAAAAACGCGGTTGCATTACGACGGCGTTCTTTCTGCCGACGGAGTTCGTCTGCGTGTCGTCTGCTTTCTTTCGCTGGTCGGCTGCAGCTTCCGACGCTGCTCCCCGACGCCATCTATCAATACGTGCGCCAAACGCGCCCCGCCACTCGACTCGGTCGTCTGCGATCGCCGTCCGCCGTTGACCTTGGCAAATTTTTCGCCCCTAGTTCTTACAGAAAGAGAGCTACGCTTTGTAATTTTACAAGAAAAAACGGACCTGTGAAATACACCTTTGACGAAAAGTTTTGATTGCTTCGTGCGGGCGTCGATTTTTTACGGTCCATTTTGGATTCAGCCTAGTGACTTCAGACACCCTATATACCCTTGATTGTAATATTTGCGTAATTCAAGTATTTCCACAAATAAGGTTCGGTTAGACGTACAACACGTCATTTTATCCCAGACTCGACAGTCATGAAAAGTCAAACGTTTATCAAATTTGACCTGATGGCAGTTACAGTCCTTAAGCCTACTGTTCATACACTACAGCCCATGTATCTACATTAGTCCAGTGTTCGCCTGTAGCAAATAAAACGTATTTTGGTCTGAAACTTGCCCAAAGTAAACGTCATCGGACCCTTATATCAAATGTTCCCCAGATTGTCATTTCTTATATTGTCATGAACAGACCCACCCCATAGTCTTGTGAGCTCGCTTAACTGTTTACACTTAACTTAGACTTAGTATTGTTGATGCAGAATTTATAGCCTTTTTTTAACACCCGATGTTTTATAATTTTTTATGAGGTTAATATAATATTTATGATTACTTTATATCTGTCTGATCGTGCATCCGCAGATGCATCATTTTTATGACATTAGAAAATACACATATAAAAGATAATAACCCACCTTGTCCAGCGCTCCATGCTGGCAGTTCAAAGATTATGATCAGTAACACCAAAACGGCCTTGTGAGTTTTGCAAAGAGGCATCTTCATGGGCGTTTCTGAAATTGCCGCAACAGGAAGCAACAATCAAAACACGGCGAAAACCCAAAAACAAAATAACTAGACTAGCACATCATGCTCATAGAATATACCAACTATTTTACACCCAGGGCTTTGATTCTAAACGTAGACGAATTACACCACTGAAATAAGCTCGTAAATTAATTCGGTATATAATATCTGCTTTGTCCTGTTTGTACCTGTTTTTAGCGCACATCGCGTTTCTAGGGACACGCGAAAGACTAACCACAAAACGTATTTGAAGTGTTCAGTAAACTGACGCGGAACAGACGCCCTGCGTATTTTCTCATGGGGACATATTTTAAATGATAATGCCTTTAAAGAAGAAGCAATGGTCGTAATTTACGCGAGTTGTTTCATAGTTTCCTCTCATACGTCCGTAACGTACAGTCACGTGCGTTCTCCGTCTCGCGATAATAGTGAGTTTTAGTATCGCGCTATAGGACCGAACGCAAGCCCTGTGCGTTTGCGTTAGTGTTGCGTGTTCCACACTGCGCGTGCGCGGAGCCCAAACCGCGGCCTTGAATTGGCACATGGCGAACTCACGCATGCGCAGCGTGGAACACGCGACGCTAACGCAAACGCATAGCGCTTGCGTTTGTTCGCATATGCAATACTAAAACTCACTAATAGGTTTTAGTATTGCGTACAGGAACAAAAGCAAATACTCAGCGTTAGCGTTAGCGTTATTCGTGCTCCACAGTGCGAATGCACCATACGTACACGAGACCACGAACTTTACATACGTACGCTCTCTATCGACTTTTGTTTGCGTAGGATGCGGCCCCCTGCGTTCCCTTCTTGTTGCTCTCGTCATGAGCCGGACAGCGCGAGAATCAGATTGGCTTTACCGAATACCGGTTTTAGATTACTTGGAGCAGTTTGGTTGGGCATATCTAGATGGCGCGGCTACCGCATGCGTTTGAGTTTTGCTGTACTATAAAAGCTCTGGTTTGACGCGCACCGGAGCGTTCCACTGAGACCTTGAGTGCATCGTACGCAGTGCTAACTCAAGGGTCTCGACCACTGTTCTTTATTGTAGTAGGCTGGATAGCGGACTGCGGCCTCGGCAGCTGGGGCCGAGTGTCGCCGCCGGCGGCCATTGATTGGCACCACGAAATGCATGGGACTCTATGGGAAAAACAAGAAAAAGTGCCATTTCCCCCGCTTCTAAGCTGTTGTCGGCACTGAAACTTATTGGCCGCTTTTCGATAAGCCCGTCAAATAGCTTGCGTACAAACATTAAAATTGGCAGCCCGCGCGGTTCTTATAAATAAATAATTTGTGGTTGAGTGTAACTCCGCTGGGCGAAAAATGTAGTGCAGCTGAATGAGGCAAGAAGTTACCCAGAGTTACCGCGGAGTCGGTGGCGGTTTCGTTAAGTTGGGTTAAGCAGACGACAAGCTAGAAGGCTTTGCTACGCGGAATTCGCTCACTCCCGGAAAGCCGCTGTCGAGATGGAACTTCTTTTACATTCATCGACTTCTGGGCTTCCCCGAGGACGCTCTCATTGAAGGCAAGTTCCTTTGTTTACTCCACTACGAGAGCAAGCTTGCCGCCTCAGCCGTAGGTGCTCCGGTACGTTTGATTTTCTTAATCGGCGTTCGAACGTTTGACAAATACCGATTCGATCTCCAAACACCCGACATAAGGATCGCAGCACACCATCAAATACTCACCTCCGAGCACAGAGTACATGCTTCAATATTCTTACTTTTGTACGTGTTTCTCCCATAGACTGGCGTGTATTGCCTGGTGTCAAGCAATTGCCGCCGGTAGCGACACCGACGTGCTCCCGATCCGCGATCCAGCCTACTACAATAGAGATCAGTAGTCTCGGCTCTATTCTAAACTGCCCAGTGAGTTTTAGTATTGCGTATACGAGCGGGTGGAATCACTGTGCGTTTGCGTTAGCATTGCGCCTTCCACACATACGCGTGTGCGGAGCCCAAACTCACATCATGGGATTGGCGCACGGCGACGACAAGCATGCGTAGCGTGGAGCACAGAACGCTAACGCAAACGCACAGCGCTTGAGCTTGCTCCTATACGCAATACCAAAATCCCTAATGCAAAGAAGAGAGCACATCTTACCAATAGAACATGTCCGCCTCGCGCGATAACTTGTATCATCAAGAGAACGCATCAAGCTATCCCGCGTCCGCGTGTACGAACTCATATGCCGCGGGGCCTTTTTGTATTGTGCATGAATCAACTTCATTTATTATTCAAAGCCTGACAAAAGAAGGTTACCCCACAGGGGGCACCTGTGAAAACAGGTGTTTGGTGAGTGGCGTCCCCACGGACCCCGAGCCATCTGGGTTCGCCTGCTTGGCTGTGCGTGGCTTTTCCGTGTCATTCGATAATGCCTGGGCATCTCATGCACCTCGCGCGTGCATGCGCAGCCAAAGCACGCCAGAAGGCATCGATCGCGTGTTTAGAAGCAGCTTTGAAAACAAATGCTGCCCGTTCTCTTGTGTTCATAAGTAAAATGTGCATCTAAAGTTTTTTGTTTGTTTGTTGCTGATGCGCGATGTGGGGGGGTGGCTTGTTACGTGTAAATGCCCCGGTACCTCAGGCTCAGGAATGACTTTGGGGTTCCCTAGAGAATACCTCAGAGGGTTCCCCGAGTTGCCGGGCTACCTCAGCTGACCCTGTTGCAAACAGGTGTCCTTCCAGTTGCTTGCCTATTTTAACAGATCTGAGCCACTCACTGACATAACTATGAACCAAGCACGCACATCAGTAAAATGAAGGACGACCAATCAACTGAATCCTAAAATATGCTGGACCCTACGTTTCAATACTGTAAATATGACGCCAGGTGTCTATCGCGATGGCTGTTGAGGAGCTGCATGTTTTCTATCTTTTTCTTTTAGCGGTGGGCGACCTATCGACATAAACTGTTGTCAAAGCGGCGTGCCGCCCAACGAATCCGCCGACACAAAAACGATGCGTGCATTCGACCACGGGCGGCATTCGCCGAGCACTGGACGTCGGAGACTGCCGGATCGCTTTCAACAACACTGGCATCGTCGATGAGACTAACCCGGCATAGAGTTTTCATGGTATTTTGGCACATTCAAACGACGCCAGGAAGCGTCGTAGGTGCTGGCTGTGCCATCCCGTCCGTATCATCGGGCTCTGCCAGGTCGCCAGAAAAAAAGATAAAAATGCTGCTCCTCAGCAGCCTTCGCCATAGTCGCCGCCGAAGAAGAGCCGAGCAGACGCAGGCGTAGGGTCCCTGTCTGTAGGACTTCGACGTGGGTTCTTTATTTATGCAACCCTCCCAACCGGGGGTGCGATAAATTAAATTTATTTGTGCCCTCCCAATGAGGGCAGATGGGAATTCCATAGGCATTCTCAAATGTTAACAAGTGACATTGCAAAAGCCGGGGTGTCATTGCCGCCAGACGTTGTGGTCCTGGCAGGGCGTGAAAGTTTGTAAAATGACAAAAAGCACGAGTGGATTCAAGTGGTAGTCTTGGTTAGCGTGGCCTTTTATGACGGGTAGTTCAAGTAAAGAACCATTTTCTGGATGCGTCGATGCACCAGTCGTAGGCGTGTTCAGGCACTATGCCCTCAACCGCTGGACTCTTCCGAAATTATGAAAGCGATGCGCCGTTATGCGCGGCAAAGTGGTCTGATAGCTGGCGCCGAAGCTTGTGATTGGTTTTGTGTTTGCGATCTTTGTTGCCGCTTGTGTATGCGTTTGATCGACCGCTCGAAATGCTGACGAGCGCTGGTGTCCAATGCACATGCTACGGCGGTCACGATACCATGTCGCTCGCATAATCTATGTCATCTCAAAAATTTAAAGGGTTTATTGGTTAAAGCGATTGGATCTTGACATGACGGTCGGATCGGAAATTGATGGTGCCTCGCCGTTTCCTTTGCGGGAGCAGCGGCTCTGCTCGGCGAACTTTCGGCCACAGCGTGACCGACCATGGGATCGCCTCACCACCGGCCTTCAGCTTAGCAGGCCCACTCCCGCGGTGTCACGCCGTCATCACCAGCAGTCCGGCGAGACCACGTGTAGCGGCGTCTCTTGCCAGCAGCAGCAGCACTTCTTCCACTCCGCCAACAACGACGCGCCGCCCGTCGTGGTCAAGGCGGAGCCAGCAAGCTACGATGATGGCCGAATACAACGGCAACAGCCAACAACAACAGGGCCGTCGGGTCAGGAGGGTTGGCCAGGCTTCCCACGTTCGTCGGTGCCTCCGAGAAAGCGGAAGGCGGCAGCGGCAGCCGGCGAGCTCCGCAGCGCAAGTCTGAAAGAAGGTGGCGGCGGCACGTCGACGAAGGAGCCTCTCTCGGTGGTAGGGCCGGGGAAGGGGAGGCGGAGGAGATGGCAGGCGCCGCCCCTACTCGCCTCGCCAAGGTGGCGACGAACCAGCAACAGTGCTGCTCGTGTGAGGCAGCAGAGGCGCGGTGAGTCGCGTCCCCGCGTCTTCCCTTCTGCCTCCTCTCTCTCCTCCGCCCCTTGGGGAAAGAAGGACTGCTCCCGTGTCTTGCGAAGGTGAAGAGAAAACGTAGGAGGGGTTTCTAAAAGAAAGAAATATGTGTCCTGTGTTTTTTTTTTTTTTTTTTTAGTGACGGTGGGGGGGGGGCCTGTGCTGTTGTTAGTTGGTGCCGCTTTTGATGACTTTAGCGACCGTTCAATAGTGGCGGGCTGACAAAGCGTTGCCTTTCTCCTGCGGTGTGCTGGGCGGCGGTTTTGTCAGTGGCACACGCTGACTTTCGAGAAGAGCTGACGGTAACCAATAGCATAAAGCGGTTGCTCTCTATTTCGTGCCGTTTTCGCTGCGTCGAGCAGTGTTGCGAGGCGTGATCTCGCAGCATTGTGATAGATGCGTTCATGACGGAAAACCACGTGAGCGATGACAGTGGTAGGCAGTTTGTTTCGCGTTACTTTGCTTCTTTTCCACTTAAACGCGGTTATCGTCTGCGTTTGTCTCCGTGTTCTCATCCTCCCGTTCGCGTTGACCGTTCCCTCGACAATCTTTGCCCTACTTAATTTCCTGAAAGGCACGAGCAGCGACATCTAGAAACAA